>CM048934.1:28908250-28915750 GCA_026686955.1 Epinephelus cyanopodus
AAGAGAGTTTGTCCACTGATGCTGTTTTGCAAGGAGCTGGCTCCAATAAAGGAGGAGCAGCGCCCTGTGCGGATGAAAGGTGAGAATAAAAAGCTTACAGCACCGGGTATTCCCAGGCGGTCTCCCATCCAAGTACTGACCCGGCCCGACCCTGCTTAGCTTCCGAGATCGGACGAGATCGGGCGTATTCAGGGTGGTATGGCCGTAAGCGATGGAAGAGCATGCACGCACGCCATTTATAGATGGTGAAACAGCGCCAAGGCTGGATGGCAAATGGTAATCTGTCATTTTCCTGCACTCAACAAGCGCCATGACAAGAGCCAGACGGCATTTAGTTTTGAGTTAATGCAGGTATACTCACTGAGAAAGAAAGAAAGAAAAAGAAAGAAAAAGAAAAAGAAAAAGAGAGTTTGTCCACTGATGCTGTTTTGCAAGGAGCTGGCTCCAATAAAGGAGGAGCAGCGCCCTGTGCGGATGAAAGGTGAGAATAAAAAGCTTACAGCACCGGGTATTCCCAGGCGGTCTCCCATCCAAGTACTGACCCGGCCCGACCCTGCTTAGCTTCCGAGATCGGACGAGATCGGGCGTATTCAGGGTGGTATGGCCGTAAGCGATGGAAGAGCATGCACGCACGCCATTTATAGATGGTGAAACAGCGCCAAGGCTGGATGGCAAATGGTAATCTGTCATTTTCCTGCACTCAACAAGCGCCATGACAAGAGCCAGACGGCATTTAGTTTTGAGTTAATGCAGGTATACTCACTGAGAAAGAAAAAAGAAAAAGAAAAAAAGAGAGTTTGTCCACTGATGCTGTTTTGCAAGGAGCTGGCTCCAATAAAGGAGGAGCAGCGCCCTGTGCGGATGAAAGGTGAGAATAAAAAGCTTACAGCACCGGGTATTCCCAGGCGGTCTCCCATCCAAGTACTGACCCGGCCCGACCCTGCTTAGCTTCCGAGATCGGACGAGATCGGGCGTATTCAGGGTGGTATGGCCGTAAGCCATGGAAGAGCATGCACACGCACGCCATTTATAGATGGTGAAACAGCGCCAAGGCTGGATGGCAAATGGTAATCTGTCATTTTCCTGCACTCAACAAGCGCCATGACAAGAGCCAGACGGCATTTAGTTTTGAGTTAATGCAGGTATACTCACTGAGAAAGAAAGAAGAAAAAGAAAAAGAAAAAGAAAAAAGAGAGTTTGTCCACTGATGCTGTTTTGCAAGGAGCTGGCTCCAATAAAGGAGGAGCAGCGCCCTGTGCGGATGAAAGGTGAGAATAAAAAGCTTACAGCACCGGGTATTCCCAGGCGGTCTCCCATCCAAGTACTGACCCGGCCCGACCCTGCTTAGCTTCCGAGATCGGACGAGATCGGGCGTATTCAGGGTGGTATGGCCGTAAGCGATGGAAGAGCATGCACGCACGCCATTTATAGATGGTGAAACAGCGCCAAGGCTGGATGGCAAATGGTAATCTGTCATTTTCCTGCACTCAACAAGCGCCATGACAAGAGCCAGACGGCATTTAGTTTTGAGTTAATGCAGGTATACTCACTGAGAAAGAAAGAAAGAAAGAAAGAAAGAAAAGAAAAAGAAAAAAGAGAGTTTGTCCACTGATGCTGTTTTGCAAGGAGCTGGCTCCAATAAAGGAGGAGCAGCGCCCTGTGCGGATGAAAGGTGAGAATAAAAAGCTTACAGCACCGGGTATTCCCAGGCGGTCTCCCATCCAAGTACTGACCCGGCCCGACCCTGCTTAGCTTCCGAGATCGGACGAGATCGGGCGTATTCAGGGTGGTATGGCCGTAAGCGATGGAAGAGCATGCACGCACGCCATTTATAGATGGTGAAACAGCGCCAAGGCTGGATGGCAAATGGTAATCTGTCATTTTCCTGCACTCAACAAGCGCCATGACAAGAGCCAGACGGCATTTAGTTTTGAGTTAATGCAGGTATACTCACTGAGAAAGAAAGAAAGAAAGAAAGAAAGAAAAAGAAAAAGAAAAAAGAGAGTTTGTCCACTGATGCTGTTTTGCAAGGAGCTGGCTCCAATAAAGGAGGAGCAGCGCCCTGTGCGGATGAAAGGTGAGAATAAAAAGCTTACAGCACCGGGTATTCCCAGGCGGTCTCCCATCCAAGTACTGACCCGGCCCGACCCTGCTTAGCTTCCGAGATCGGACGAGATCGGGCGTATTCAGGGTGGTATGGCCGTAAGCCATGGAAGAGCATGCACGCACGCCATTTATAGATGGTGAAACAGCGCCAAGGCTGGATGGCAAATGGTAATCTGTCATTTTCCTGCACTCAACAAGCGCCATGACAAGAGCCAGACGGCATTTAGTTTTGAGTTAATGCAGGTATACTCACTGAGAAAGAAAGAAAGAAAGAAAGAAAGAAAAAGAAAAAGAAAAAAGAGTTTGTCCACTGATGCTGTTTTGCAAGGAGCTGGCTCCAATAAAGGAGGAGCAGCGCCCTGTGCGGATGAAAGGTGAGAATAAAAAGCTTACAGCACCGGGTATTCCCAGGCGGTCTCCCATCCAAGTACTGACCCGGCCCGACCCTGCTTAGCTTCCGAGATCGGACGAGATCGGGCGTATTCAGGGTGGTATGGCCGTAAGCCATGGAAGAGCATGCACGCACGCCATTTATAGATGGTGAAACAGCGCCAAGGCTGGATGGCAAATGGTAATCTGTCATTTTCCTGCACTCAACAAGCGCCATGACAAGAGCCAGACGGCATTTAGTTTTGAGTTAATGCAGGTATACTCACTGAGAAAGAAAAAAGAAAAAAGAAAAAGAAAAAGAGAGTTTGTCCACTGATGCTGTTTTGCAAGGAGCTGGCTCCAATAAAGGAGGAGCAGCGCCCTGTGCGGATGAAAGGTGAGAATAAAAAGCTTACAGCACCGGGTATTCCCAGGCGGTCTCCCATCCAAGTACTGACCCGGCCCGACCCTGCTTAGCTTCCGAGATCGGACGAGATCGGGCGTATTCAGGGTGGTATGGCCGTAAGCGATGGAAGAGCATGCACGCACGCCATTTATAGATGGTGAAACAGCGCCAAGGCTGGATGGCAAATGGTAATCTGTCATTTTCCTGCACTCAACAAGCGCCATGACAAGAGCCAGACGGCATTTAGTTTTGAGTTAATGCAGGTATACTCACTGAGAAAGAAAGAAAGAAAAAGAAAAAGAAAAAAGAGAGTTTGTCCACTGATGCTGTTTTGCAAGGAGCTGGCTCCAATAAAGGAGGAGCAGCGCCCTGTGCGGATGAAAGGTGAGAATAAAAAGCTTACAGCACCGGGTATTCCCAGGCGGTCTCCCATCCAAGTACTGACCCGGCCCGACCCTGCTTAGCTTCCGAGATCGGACGAGATCGGGCGTATTCAGGGTGGTATGGCCGTAAGCGATGGAAGAGCATGCACGCACGCCATTTATAGATGGTGAAACAGCGCCAAGGCTGGATGGCAAATGGTAATCTGTCATTTTCCTGCACTCAACAAGCGCCATGACAAGAGCCAGACGGCATTTAGTTTTGAGTTAATGCAGGTATACTCACTGAGAAAGAAAGAAAGAAAGAAAGAAAGAAAAAGAAAAAGAAAAAAGAGAGTTTGTCCACTGATGCTGTTTTGCAAGGAGCTGGCTCCAATAAAGGAGGAGCAGCGCCCTGTGCGGATGAAAGGTGAGAATAAAAAGCTTACAGCACCGGGTATTCCCAGGCGGTCTCCCATCCAAGTACTGACCCGGCCCGACCCTGCTTAGCTTCCGAGATCGGACGAGATCGGGCGTATTCAGGGTGGTATGGCCGTAAGCGATGGAAGAGCATGCACGCACGCCATTTATAGATGGTGAAACAGCGCCAAGGCTGGATGGCAAATGGTAATCTGTCATTTTCCTGCACTCAACAAGCGCCATGACAAGAGCCAGACGGCATTTAGTTTTGAGTTAATGCAGGTATACTCACTGAGAAAGAAAAAGAAAGAAAGAAAGAAAGAAAAAGAAAAAGAAAAAAGAGAGTTTGTCCACTGATGCTGTTTTGCAAGGAGCTGGCTCCAATAAAGGAGGAGCAGCGCCCTGTGCGGATGAAAGGTGAGAATAAAAAGCTTACAGCACCGGGTATTCCCAGGCGGTCTCCCATCCAAGTACTGACCCGGCCCGACCCTGCTTAGCTTCCGAGATCGGACGAGATCGGGCGTATTCAGGGTGGTATGGCCGTAAGCGATGGAAGAGCATGCACGCACGCCATTTATAGATGGTGAAACAGCGCCAAGGCTGGATGGCAAATGGTAATCTGTCATTTTCCTGCACTCAACAAGCGCCATGACAAGAGCCAGACGGCATTTAGTTTTGAGTTAATGCAGGTATACTCACTGAGAAAGAAAGAAAGAAAAAGAAAAAGAAAAAGAAAAAGAGAGTTTGTCCACTGATGCTGTTTTGCAAGGAGCTGGCTCCAATAAAGGAGGAGCAGCGCCCTGTGCGGATGAAAGGTGAGAATAAAAAGCTTACAGCACCGGGTATTCCCAGGCGGTCTCCCATCCAAGTACTGACCCGGCCCGACCCTGCTTAGCTTCCGAGATCGGACGAGATCGGGCGTATTCAGGGTGGTATGGCCGTAAGCGATGGAAGAGCATGCACGCACGCCATTTATAGATGGTGAAACAGCGCCAAGGCTGGATGGCAAATGGTAATCTGTCATTTTCCTGCACTCAACAAGCGCCATGACAAGAGCCAGACGGCATTTAGTTTTGAGTTAATGCAGGTATACTCACTGAGAAAAAGAAAGAAAGAAAGAAAGAAAAAAAGAAAAAGAAAAAAGAGAGTTTGTCCACTGATGCTGTTTTGCAAGGAGCTGGCTCCAATAAAGGAGGAGCAGCGCCCTGTGCGGATGAAAGGTGAGAATAAAAAGCTTACAGCACCGGGTATTCCCAGGCGGTCTCCCATCCAAGTACTGACCCGGCCCGACCCTGCTTAGCTTCCGAGATCGGACGAGATCGGGCGTATTCAGGGTGGTATGGCCGTAAGCGATGGAAGAGCATGCACGCACGCCATTTATAGATGGTGAAACAGCGCCAAGGCTGGATGGCAAATGGTAATCTGTCATTTTCCTGCACTCAACAAGCGCCATGACAAGAGCCAGACGGCATTTAGTTTTGAGTTAATGCAGGTATACTCACTGAAAGAAAGAAAGAAAGAAGAAAAAGAAAAGAAAAAGAAAAAGAGTTTGTCCACTGATGCTGTTTTGCAAGGAGCTGGCTCCAATAAAGGAGGAGCAGCGCCCTGTGCGGATGAAAGGTGAGAATAAAAAGCTTACAGCACCGGGTATTCCCAGGCGGTCTCCCATCCAAGTACTGACCCGGCCCGACCCTGCTTAGCTTCCGAGATCGGACGAGATCGGCGTATTCAGGGTGGTATGGCCGTAAGCGATGGAAGAGCATGCACGCACGCCATTTATAGATGGTGAAACAGCGCCAAGGCTGGATGGCAAATGGTAATCTGTCATTTTCCTGCACTCAACAAGCGCCATGACAAGAGCCAGACGGCATTTAGTTTTGAGTTAATGCAGGTATACTCACTGAGAAAGAAAAAAGAAAAAAGAAAAAGAAAAAAGAGAGTTTGTCCACTGATGCTGTTTTGCAAGGAGCTGGCTCCAATAAAGGAGGAGCAGCGCCCTGTGCGGATGAAAGGTGAGAATAAAAAGCTTACAGCACCGGGTATTCCCAGGCGGTCTCCCATCCAAGTACTGACCCGGCCCGACCCTGCTTAGCTTCCGAGATCGGACGAGATCGGGCGTATTCAGGGTGGTATGGCCGTAAGCGATGGAAGAGCATGCACACGCACGCCATTTATAGATGGTGAAACAGCGCCAAGGCTGGATGGCAAATGGTAATCTGTCATTTTCCTGCACTCAACAAGCGCCATGACAAGAGCCAGACGGCATTTAGTTTTGAGTTAATGCAGGTATCTCACTGAGAAAGAAAAAAGAAAAAGAAAAAGAAAAAAGAGAGAGTTTGTCCACTGATGCTGTTTTGCAAGGAGCTGGCTCCAATAAAGGAGGAGCAGCGCCCTGTGCGGATGAAAGGTGAGAAAAAGCTTACAGCACCGGTATTCCCAGGCGGTCTCCCATCCAAGTACTGACCCGGCCCGACCCTGCTTAGCTTCCGAGATCGGACGAGATCGGGCGTATTCAGGGGTATGGCCGTAAGCGATGGAAGAGCATGCACGCACGCCATTTATAGATGGTGAAACAGCGCCAAGGCTGGATGGCAAATGGTAATCTGTCATTTTCCTGCACTCAACAAGCGCCATGACAAGAGCCAGACGGCATTTAGTTTTGAGTTAATGCAGGTATACTCACTGAGAAAGAAAGAAAGAAAGAAAGAAAAAGAAAAAGAAAAAAGAGAGTTTGTCCACTGATGCTGTTTTGCAAGGAGCTGGCTCCAATAAAGGAGGAGCAGCGCCCTGTGCGGATGAAAGGTGAGAATAAAAAGCTTACAGCACCGGTATTCCCAGGCGGTCTCCCATCCAAGTACTGACCCGGCCCGACCCTGCTTAGCTTCCGAGATCGGACGAGATCGGGCGTATTCAGGGTGGTATGGCCGTAAGCGATGGAAGAGCATGCACGCACGCCATTTATAGATGGTGAAACAGCGCCAAGGCTGGATGGCAAATGGTAATCTGTCATTTTCCTGCACTCAACAAGCGCCATGACAAGAGCCAGACGGCATTTAGTTTTGAGTTAATGCAGGTATACTCACTGAGAAAGAAAGAAAGAAAGAAAGAAAAAGAAAAAGAAAAAAGAGAGTTTGTCCACTGATGCTGTTTTGCAAGGAGCTGGCTCCAATAAAGGAGGAGCAGCGCCCTGTGCGGATGAAAGGTGAGAATAAAAAGCTTACAGCACCGGGTATTCCCAGGCGGTCTCCCATCCAAGTACTGACCCGGCCCGACCCTGCTTAGCTTCCGAGATCGGACGAGATCGGGCGTATTCAGGGTGGTATGGCCGTAAGCGATGGAAGAGCATGCACGCACGCCATTTATAGATGGTGAAACAGCGCCAAGGCTGGATGGCAAATGGTAATCTGTCATTTTCCTGCACTCAACAAGCGCCATGACAAGAGCCAGACGGCATTTAGTTTTTGAGTTAATGCAGGTATACTCACTGAGAAAGAAAGAAAGAAAGAAAGAAAAAAAAGAAAAAGAAAAAAGAGAGTTTGTCCACTGATGCTGTTTTGCAAGGAGCTGGCTCCAATAAAGGAGGAGCAGCGCCCTGTGCGGATGAAAGGTGAGAATAAAAAGCTTACAGCACCGGGTATTCCCAGGCGGTCTCCCATCCAAGTACTGACCCGGCCCGACCCTGCTTAGCTTCCGAGATCGGACGAGATCGGGCGTATTCAGGGTGGTATGGCCGTAAGCGATGGAAGAGCATGCACGCACGCCATTTATAGATGGTGAAACAGCGCCAAGGCTGGATGGCAAATGGTAATCTGTCATTTTCCTGCACTCAACAAGCGCCAT
>CM048934.1:28920750-28923250 GCA_026686955.1 Epinephelus cyanopodus
TCCCATCCAAGTACTGACCCGGCCCGACCCTGCTTAGCTTCCGAGATCGGACGAGATCGGGCGTATTCAGGGTGGTATGGCCGTAAGCCATGGAAGAGCATGCACGCACGCCATTTATAGATGGTGAAACAGCGCCAAGGCTGGATGGCAAATGGTAATCTGTCATTTTCCTGCACTCAACAAGCGCCATGACAAGAGCCAGACGGCATTTAGTTTTGAGTTAATGCAGGTATACTCACTGAGAAAGAAAAAGAAAAAGAAAAAGAAAAAGAGAGTTTGTCCACTGATGCTGTTTTGCAAGGAGCTGGCTCCAATAAAGGAGGAGCAGCGCCCTGTGCGGATGAAAGGTGAGAATAAAAAGCTTACAGCACCGGGTATTCCCAGGCGGTCTCCCATCCAAGTACTGACCCGGCCCGACCCTGCTTAGCTTCCGAGATCGGACGAGATCGGGCGTATTCAGGGTGGTATGGCCGTAAGCCATGGAAGAGCATGCACGCACGCCATTTATAGATGGTGAAACAGCGCCAAGGCTGGATGGCAAATGGTAATCTGTCATTTTCCTGCACTCAACAAGCGCCATGACAAGAGCCAGACGGCATTTAGTTTTGAGTTAATGCAGGTATACTCACTGAGAAAGAAAGAAAGAAAGAAAGAAAAAGAAAAAGAAAAAAGAGAGTTTGTCCACTGATGCTGTTTTGCAAGGAGCTGGCTCCAATAAAGGAGGAGCAGCGCCCTGTGCGGATGAAAGGTGAGAATAAAAAGCTTACAGCACCGGGTATTCCCAGGCGGTCTCCCATCCAAGTACTGACCCGGCCCGACCCTGCTTAGCTTCCGAGATCGGACGAGATCGGGCGTATTCAGGGTGGTATGGCCGTAAGCCATGGAAGAGCATGCACGCACGCCATTTATAGATGGTGAAACAGCGCCAAGGCTGGATGGCAAATGGTAATCTGTCATTTTCCTGCACTCAACAAGCGCCATGACAAGAGCCAGACGGCATTTAGTTTTGAGTTAATGCAGGTATACTCACTGAGAAAGAAAGAAGAAAAAGAAAAAAAAAAGAGAGTTTGTCCACTGATGCTGTTTTGCAAGGAGCTGGCTCCAATAAAGGAGGAGCAGCGCCCTGTGCGGATGAAAGGTGAGAATAAAAAGCTTACAGCACCGGGTATTCCCAGGCGGTCTCCCATCCAAGTACTGACCCGGCCCGACCCTGCTTAGCTTCCGAGATCGGACGAGATCGGGCGTATTCAGGGTGGTATGGCCGTAAGCCATGGAAGAGCATGCACGCACGCCATTTATAGATGGTGAAACAGCGCCAAGGCTGGATGGCAAATGGTAATCTGTCATTTTCCTGCACTCAACAAGCGCCATGACAAGAGCCAGACGGCATTTAGTTTTGAGTTAATGCAGGTATACTCACTGAGAAAGAAAGAAAGAAAGAAGAAAAAGAAAAAGAGAGTTTGTCCACTGATGCTGTTTTGCAAGGAGCTGGCTCCAATAAAGGAGGAGCAGCGCCCTGTGCGGATGAAAGGTGAGAATAAAAAGCTTACAGCACCGGGTATTCCCAGGCGGTCTCCCATCCAAGTACTGACCCGGCCCGACCCTGCTTAGCTTCCGAGATCGGACGAGATCGGGCGTATTCAGGGTGGTATGGCCGTAAGCGATGGAAGAGCATGCACGCACGCCATTTATAGATGGTGAAACAGCGCCAAGGCTGGATGGCAAATGGTAATCTGTCATTTTCCTGCACTCAACAAGCGCCATGACAAGAGCCAGACGGCATTTAGTTTTGAGTTAATGCAGGTATACTCACTGAGAAAGAAAAAGAAAAAGAAAAAGAAAAAGAAAAAAGAGAGTTTGTCCACTGATGCTGTTTTGCAAGGAGCTGGCTCCAATAAAGGAGGAGCAGCGCCCTGTGCGGATGAAAGGTGAGAATAAAAAGCTTACAGCACCGGGTATTCCCAGGCGGTCTCCCATCCAAGTACTGACCCGGCCCGACCCTGCTTAGCTTCCGAGATCGGACGAGATCGGGCGTATTCAGGGTGGTATGGCCGTAAGCGATGGAAGAGCATGCACGCACGCCATTTATAGATGGTGAAACAGCGCCAAGGCTGGATGGCAAATGGTAATCTGTCATTTTCCTGCACTCAACAAGCGCCATGACAAGAGCCAGACGGCATTTAGTTTTGAGTTAATGCAGGTATACTCACTGAGAAAGAAAAAGAAAAAGAAAAAGAAAAAGAAAAAAGAGAGTTTGTCCACTGATGCTGTTTTGCAAGGAGCTGGCTCCAATAAAGGAGGAGCAGCGCCCTGTGCGGATGAAAGGTGAGAATAAAAAGCTTACAGCACCGGGTATTCCCAGGCGGTCTCCCATCCAAGTACTGACCCGCCCGACCCTGCTTAGCTTCCGAGATCGGACGAGATCGGGCGTATTCAGGGTGGTATGGCCGTAAGCGATGGAAGAGCATGCACGCACGCCATTTATAGATGGTGAAACAGC
>CM048934.1:28940750-28945750 GCA_026686955.1 Epinephelus cyanopodus
GGCCGTAAGCCATGGAAGAGCATGCACGCACGCCATTTATAGATGGTGAAACAGCGCCAAGGCTGGATGGCAAATGGTAATCTGTCATTTTCCTGCACTCAACAAGCGCCATGACAAGAGCCAGACGGCATTTAGTTTTGAGTTAATGCAGGTATACTCACTGAGAAAGAAAGAAAGAAAGAAAGAAAGAAAAAGAAAAAGAAAAAAGAGAGTTTGTCCACTGATGCTGTTTTGCAAGGAGCTGGCTCCAATAAAGGAGGAGCAGCGCCCTGTGCGGATGAAAGGTGAGAATAAAAAGCTTACAGCACCGGGTATTCCCAGGCGGTCTCCCATCCAAGTACTGACCCGGCCCGACCCTGCTTAGCTTCCGAGATCGGACGAGATCGGGCGTATTCAGGGTGGTATGGCCGTAAGCCATGGAAGAGCATGCACGCACGCCATTTATAGATGGTGAAACAGCGCCAAGGCTGGATGGCAAATGGTAATCTGTCATTTTCCTGCACTCAACAAGCGCCATGACAAGAGCCAGACGGCATTTAGTTTTGAGTTAATGCAGGTATACTCACTGAGAAAGAAAGAAAGAAAGAAAGAAAGAAAAAGAAAAAGAAAAAAGAGAGTTTGTCCACTGATGCTGTTTTGCAAGGAGCTGGCTCCAATAAAGGAGGAGCAGCGCCCTGTGCGGATGAAAGGTGAGAATAAAAAGCTTACAGCACCGGGTATTCCCAGGCGGTCTCCCATCCAAGTACTGACCCGGCCCGACCCTGCTTAGCTTCCGAGATCGGACGAGATCGGGCGTATTCAGGGTGGTATGGCCGTAAGCCATGGAAGAGCATGCACGCACGCCATTTATAGATGGTGAAACAGCGCCAAGGCTGGATGGCAAATGGTAATCTGTCATTTTCCTGCACTCAACAAGCGCCATGACAAGAGCCAGACGGCATTTAGTTTTGAGTTAATGCAGGTATACTCACTGAGAAAGAAAAAGAAAAAGAAAAAGAAAAAGAGTTTGTCCACTGATGCTGTTTTGCAAGGAGCTGGCTCCAATAAAGGAGGAGCAGCGCCCTGTGCGGATGAAAGGTGAGAATAAAAAGCTTACAGCACCGGGTATTCCCAGGCGGTCTCCCATCCAAGTACTGACCCGGCCCGACCCTGCTTAGCTTCCGAGATCGGACGAGATCGGGCGTATTCAGGGTGGTATGGCCGTAAGCCATGGAAGAGCATGCACGCACGCCATTTATAGATGGTGAAACAGCGCCAAGGCTGGATGGCAAATGGTAATCTGTCATTTTCCTGCACTCAACAAGCGCCATGACAAGAGCCAGACGGCATTTAGTTTTGAGTTAATGCAGGTATACTCACTGAGAAAGAAAGAAAGAAAGAAAGAAGAAAAAGAAAAAGAAAAAGAGAGTTTGTCCACTGATGCTGTTTTGCAAGGAGCTGGCTCCAATAAAGGAGGAGCAGCGCCCTGTGCGGATGAAAGGTGAGAATAAAAAGCTTACAGCACCGGGTATTCCCAGGCGGTCTCCCATCCAAGTACTGACCCGGCCCGACCCTGCTTAGCTTCCGAGATCGGACGAGATCGGGCGTATTCAGGGTGGTATGGCCGTAAGCCATGGAAGAGCATGCACGCACGCCATTTATAGATGGTGAAACAGCGCCAAGGCTGGATGGCAAATGGTAATCTGTCATTTTCCTGCACTCAACAAGCGCCATGACAAGAGCCAGACGGCATTTAGTTTTGAGTTAATGCAGGTATACTCACTGAGAAAGAAAGAAAGAAAGAAAGAAAAAGAAAAAGAAAAAGAGAGTTTGTCCACTGATGCTGTTTTGCAAGGAGCTGGCTCCAATAAAGGAGGAGCAGCGCCCTGTGCGGATGAAAGGTGAGAATAAAAAGCTTACAGCACCGGGTATTCCCAGGCGGTCTCCCATCCAAGTACTGACCCGGCCCGACCCTGCTTAGCTTCCGAGATCGGACGAGATCGGGCGTATTCAGGGTGGTATGGCCGTAAGCCATGGAAGAGCATGCACGCACGCCATTTATAGATGGTGAAACAGCGCCAAGGCTGGATGGCAAATGGTAATCTGTCATTTTCCTGCACTCAACAAGCGCCATGACAAGAGCCAGACGGCATTTAGTTTTGAGTTAATGCAGGTATACTCACTGAGAAAGAAAGAAAGAAAGAAAGAAAGAAAAAGAAAAAGAAAAAAGAGAGTTTGTCCACTGATGCTGTTTTGCAAGGAGCTGGCTCCAATAAAGGAGGAGCAGCGCCCTGTGCGGATGAAAGGTGAGAATAAAAAGCTTACAGCACCGGGTATTCCCAGGCGGTCTCCCATCCAAGTACTGACCCGGCCCGACCCTGCTTAGCTTCCGAGATCGGACGAGATCGGGCGTATTCAGGGTGGTATGGCCGTAAGCCATGGAAGAGCATGCACGCACGCCATTTATAGATGGTGAAACAGCGCCAAGGCTGGATGGCAAATGGTAATCTGTCATTTTCCTGCACTCAACAAGCGCCATGACAAGAGCCAGACGGCATTTAGTTTTGAGTTAATGCAGGTATACTCACTGAGAAAGAAAGAAAGAAAGAAAGAAAAAAAAAGAAAAAAGAGAGTTTGTCCACTGATGCTGTTTTGCAAGGAGCTGGCTCCAATAAAGGAGGAGCAGCGCCCTGTGCGGATGAAAGGTGAGAATAAAAAGCTTACAGCACCGGGTATTCCCAGGCGGTCTCCCATCCAAGTACTGACCCGGCCCGACCCTGCTTAGCTTCCGAGATCGGACGAGATCGGGCGTATTCAGGGTGGTATGGCCGTAAGCGATGGAAGAGCATGCACGCACGCCATTTATAGATGGTGAAACAGCGCCAAGGCTGGATGGCAAATGGTAATCTGTCATTTTCCTGCACTCAACAAGCGCCATGACAAGAGCCAGACGGCATTTAGTTTTGAGTTAATGCAGGTATACTCACTGAGAAAGAAAGAAAGAAAGAAAGAAAAAGAAAAAGAAAAAAGAGAGTTTGTCCACTGATGCTGTTTTGCAAGGAGCTGGCTCCAATAAAGGAGGAGCAGCGCCCTGTGCGGATGAAAGGTGAGAATAAAAAGCTTACAGCACCGGGTATTCCCAGGCGGTCTCCCATCCAAGTACTGACCCGGCCCGACCCTGCTTAGCTTCCGAGATCGGACGAGATCGGGCGTATTCAGGGTGGTATGGCCGTAAGCCATGGAAGAGCATGCACGCACGCCATTTATAGATGGTGAAACAGCGCCAAGGCTGGATGGCAAATGGTAATCTGTCATTTTCCTGCACTCAACAAGCGCCATGACAAGAGCCAGACGGCATTTAGTTTTGAGTTAATGCAGGTATACTCACTGAGAAAGAAAGAAAGAAAGAAAGAAAAAGAAAAAGAAAAAAGAGAGTTTGTCCACTGATGCTGTTTTGCAAGGAGCTGGCTCCAATAAAGGAGGAGCAGCGCCCTGTGCGGATGAAAGGTGAGAATAAAAAGCTTACAGCACCGGGTATTCCCAGGCGGTCTCCCATCCAAGTACTGACCCGGCCCGACCCTGCTTAGCTTCCGAGATCGGACGAGATCGGGCGTATTCAGGGTGGTATGGCCGTAAGCCATGGAAGAGCATGCACGCACGCCATTTATAGATGGTGAAACAGCGCCAAGGCTGGATGGCAAATGGTAATCTGTCATTTTCCTGCACTCAACAAGCGCCATGACAAGAGCCAGACGGCATTTAGTTTTGAGTTAATGCAGGTATACTCACTGAGAAAGAAAGAAAGAAAGAAAGAAAAAAAGAAAAGAAAAGAGAGTTTGTCCACTGATGCTGTTTTGCAAGGAGCTGGCTCCAATAAAGGAGGAGCAGCGCCCTGTGCGGATGAAAGGTGAGAATAAAAAGCTTACAGCACCGGGTATTCCCAGGCGGTCTCCCATCCAAGTACTGACCCGGCCCGACCCTGCTTAGCTTCCGAGATCGGACGAGATCGGGCGTATTCAGGTGGTATGGCCGTAAGCCATGGAAGAGCATGCACGCACGCCATTTATAGATGGTGAAACAGCGCCAAGGCTGGATGGCAAATGGTAATCTGTCATTTTCCTGCACTCAACAAGCGCCATGACAAGAGCCAGACGGCATTTAGTTTTGAGTTAATGCAGGTATACTCACTGAGAAAGAAAGAAAGAAAAAGAAAAAAAAGAAAAAGAGTTTGTCCACTGATGCTGTTTTGCAAGGAGCTGGCTCCAATAAAGGAGGAGCAGCGCCCTGTGCGGATGAAAGGTGAGAATAAAAAGCTTACAGCACCGGGTATTCCCAGGCGGTCTCCCATCCAAGTACTGACCCGGCCCGACCCTGCTTAGCTTCCGAGATCGGACGAGATCGGGCGTATTCAGGGTGGTATGGCCGTAAGCGATGGAAGAGCATGCACGCACGCCATTTATAGATGGTGAAACAGCGCCAAGGCTGGATGGCAAATGGTAATCTGTCATTTTCCTGCACTCAACAAGCGCCATGACAAGAGCCAGACGGCATTTAGTTTTGAGTTAATGCAGGTATACTCACTGAGAAAGAAAGAAAGAAAGAAAGAAAAAGAAAAAGAAAAAAGAGAGTTTGTCCACTGATGCTGTTTTGCAAGGAGCTGGCTCCAATAAAGGAGGAGCAGCGCCCTGTGCGGATGAAAGGTGAGAATAAAAAGCTTACAGCACCGGGTATTCCCAGGCGGTCTCCCATCCAAGTACTGACCCGGCCCGACCCTGCTTAGCTTCCGAGATCGGACGAGATCGGGCGTATTCAGGGTGGTATGGCCGTAAGCCATGGAAGAGCATGCACGCACGCCATTTATAGATGGTGAAACAGCGCCAAGGCTGGATGGCAAATGGTAATCTGTCATTTTCCTGCACTCAACAAGCGCCATGACAAGAGCCAGACGGCATTTAGTTTTGAGTTAATGCAGGTATACTCACTGAGAAAGAAAAAGAAAAAGAAAAAGAAAAAGAAAAAAG
>CM048934.1:28955750-28958250 GCA_026686955.1 Epinephelus cyanopodus
CCCTGTGCGGATGAAAGGTGAGAATAAAAAGCTTACAGCACCGGGTATTCCCAGGCGGTCTCCCATCCAAGTACTGACCCGGCCCGACCCTGCTTAGCTTCCGAGATCGGACGAGATCGGGCGTATTCAGGGTGGTATGGCCGTAAGCCATGGAAGAGCATGCACGCACGCCATTTATAGATGGTGAAACAGCGCCAAGGCTGGATGGCAAATGGTAATCTGTCATTTTCCTGCACTCAACAAGCGCCATGACAAGAGCCAGACGGCATTTAGTTTTGAGTTAATGCAGGTATACTCACTGAGAAAGAAAGAAAGAAAGAAAGAAAGAAAAAGAAAAAGAAAAAAGAGAGTTTGTCCACTGATGCTGTTTTGCAAGGAGCTGGCTCCAATAAAGGAGGAGCAGCGCCCTGTGCGGATGAAAGGTGAGAATAAAAAGCTTACAGCACCGGGTATTCCCAGGCGGTCTCCCATCCAAGTACTGACCCGGCCCGCGACCCTGCTTAGCTTCCGAGATCGGACGAGATCGGGCGTATTCAGGGTGGTATGGCCGTAAGCCATGGAAGAGCATGCACGCACGCCATTTATAGATGGTGAAACAGCGCCAAGGCTGGATGGCAAATGGTAATCTGTCATTTTCCTGCACTCAACAAGCGCCATGACAAGAGCCAGACGGCATTTAGTTTTGAGTTAATGCAGGTATACTCACTGAGAAAGAAAAAGAAAAAAAAAGAAAAAAGAAAAAGAGAGTTTGTCCACTGATGCTGTTTTGCAAGGAGCTGGCTCCAATAAAGGAGGAGCAGCGCCCTGTGCGGATGAAAGGTGAGAATAAAAAGCTTACAGCACCGGGTATTCCCAGGCGGTCTCCCATCCAAGTACTGACCCGGCCCGACCCTGCTTAGCTTCCGAGATCGGACGAGATCGGGCGTATTCAGGGGTATGGCCGTAAGCCATGGAAGAGCATGCACGCACGCCATTTATAGATGGTGAAACAGCGCCAAGGCTGGATGGCAAATGGTAATCTGTCATTTTCCTGCACTCAACAAGCGCCATGACAAGAGCCAGACGGCATTTAGTTTTGAGTTAATGCAGGTATACTCACTGAGAAAGAAAGAAAGAAAGAAAAAAAAGAAAAAGAAAAAAGAGAGTTTGTCCACTGATGCTGTTTTGCAAGGAGCTGGCTCCAATAAAGGAGGAGCAGCGCCCTGTGCGGATGAAAGGTGAGAATAAAAAGCTTACAGCACCGGGTATTCCCAGGCGGTCTCCCATCCAAGTACTGACCCGCCCGACCCTGCTTAGCTTCCGAGATCGGACGAGATCGGGCGTATTCAGGGTGGTATGGCCGTAAGCCATGGAAGAGCATGCACGCACGCCATTTATAGATGGTGAAACAGCGCCAAGGCTGGATGGCAAATGGTAATCTGTCATTTTCCTGCACTCAACAAGCGCCATGACAAGAGCCAGACGGCATTTAGTTTTGAGTTAATGCAGGTATACTCACTGAGAAAGAAAGAAAGAAAGAAAGAAAAAGAAAAAGAAAAAAGAGAGTTTGTCCACTGATGCTGTTTTGCAAGGAGCTGGCTCCAATAAAGGAGGAGCAGCGCCCTGTGCGGATGAAAGGTGAGAATAAAAAGCTTACAGCACCGGGTATTCCCAGGCGGTCTCCCATCCAAGTACTGACCCGGCCCGACCCTGCTTAGCTTCCGAGATCGGACGAGATCGGGCGTATTCAGGGTGGTATGGCCGTAAGCCATGGAAGAGCATGCACGCACGCCATTTATAGATGGTGAAACAGCGCCAAGGCTGGATGGCAAATGGTAATCTGTCATTTTCCTGCACTCAACAAGCGCCATGACAAGAGCCAGACGGCATTTAGTTTTGAGTTAATGCAGGTATACTCACTGAGAAAGAAAGAAAGAAAAAGAAAAAAGAGAGTTTGTCCACTGATGCTGTTTTGCAAGGAGCTGGCTCCAATAAAGGAGGAGCAGCGCCCTGTGCGGATGAAAGGTGAGAATAAAAAGCTTACAGCACCGGGTATTCCCAGGCGGTCTCCCATCCAAGTACTGACCCGGCCCGACCCTGCTTAGCTTCCGAGATCGGACGAGATCGGGCGTATTCAGGTGGTATGGCCGTAAGATGGAAGAGCATGCACGCACGCCATTTATAGATGGTGAAACAGCGCCAAGGCTGGATGGCAAATGGTAATCTGTCATTTTCCTGCACTCAACAAGCGCCATGACAAGAGCCAGACGGCATTTAGTTTTGAGTTAATGCAGGTATACTCACTGAGAAAGAAAGAAAGAAAGAAAGAAAAAGAAAAAGAAAAAAGAGAGTTTGTCCACTGATGCTGTTTTGCAAGGAGCTGGCTCCAATAAAGGAGGAGCAGCGCCCTGTGCGGATGAAAGGTGAGAATAAAAAGCTTACAGCACCGGGTATTCCCAGGCGGTCTCCCATCCAAGTACTGACCCGGCCCGACCCTGCTTAGCTTCCGAGATCGGACGAG
>CM048934.1:28961847-29159347 GCA_026686955.1 Epinephelus cyanopodus
TAACTTTGTTACGAGTTGTCGTTGAGTGGTTGCATGAGCACTGAGCTGCACCGCGGTCTGAACGCAGCTGTGGAGAAGTGCACAGCTTGATCGGGAGGGATCAAGCGGTGCACCAACATCTTTAGATAACTTATTTAACACCACTGAAACCCAAATAACAGAATTCAGCCTGTACACACCTACTCTTGGATCTGAAGGTGCATCTTCTCACACTAACCCACAACTGATGGAAATAGTAAAAACAACAACACAACTGCAGTTTGAAGCCAGGGGTTTTATTATTTGTTGCAGCCTTTGCAGTAATAATCTGCCTGTGGGGAGGGATGGCCCACACACACACTGTGGTACCAGAGACCACAGTGTGTGCATTCAATCTGGAAGGGAGAAAGACAACTTTTAAAATGGATGTCAAACACTTTGGTGGGTTCATATGACTCATTTAGGAGGATGAAAAGTCAGGAGCAGTTCAGTCTGTACACTTTATTGTATCATGTAATAGTACAGAGCATGTCAATTCAGAGTTTGTGATCCTTCCTGTCTCTAGTCTGTTCCCACATACCTGTAGCAGCACAACTGTCCCCAGAAAGTGCAAAGCATGTTCAGTAAATAGAAACGTGATGCTTCAATGGCCGTGTGGCTGTGTTCACCCAGTGATGAAGTTATCTATTCAAGGTGGATACCAGTCTCCCAGCTGCAGTTGAACTGAGCTTCTCACCCAGTCGTCGATATCAGCCCCTGAGCTCCTCTCCACATGCTCGACACAGCTGGGACAGGTCATCTGCAAAATGGGAACTACTGTAATATCATGTCAGTACAGCTAATATTTAAACATTGTTTCAGTATTGCTTACCTGTGTCAGTGAGCAAAGTGATGGCAATGTCCATTCTCAGTTTGGCCACCCCTTCTTGGTCCACTGCATAGTCGACTATCTGCTCAGACAGGATTTGTTCTGCAAGCTACCAAGACTGTTTAGTATAATGACATTTATTGAATGACTGAGGTTATGTTCCTGTGCATTTTACCTTACAAACAAAGACACCACACGATGTTGTGTCTTGCTGCTTGGGATGAGAAATTGTGGAGCATTCCCACTTCCCCACAGCTGGACATGATCGGCGCAATAGTGCTCTGCAGAAGCAACAGTTTGGCTGTGTGAACTTCAGCAAATACAAGAGTCTTATAACAAGATAAACATTTCAATAACTACAAAGATTTTTGCTTGGTTCTCAAAGGTTGTTTTTTGTATTTACCGAGTTATGTCTCTGCAGTGCACAAGTTGTTGTGCTGTGGCCCCAAATGGGTCCAGAAACAAACAACATCTTCTCCTCAGGTACATGATCTTAAAGGGCAAAGACAAGTTATCATTGTCTATCGATTCCACTATTTAATTTCTTCTTTTAACAACATTTTCCAACATTGGACAACATTTAATATTTACTTACAATGAGTGTCCAGTGTCTCTGGTGACAAACTGCTCCTGCTGCCACATCATGGTCTAAAAGGTGCAACTACACAGCACAAATATTATATATCTCCATTAATAAAGATATCCAAGAAATAAGACAACCTACTCACCCTTCTGTAGGGCTTCTGTGAGCCTTGCCAGAGCTCAGTCATTGTATAACAGTCAATTATACAAGCCCCTGTTCGCTTTCCCAAAATGGCAAGGTAAGCATTGATAACCCACAAATAGAAGGATGCACACATTCTGACATTATGGAAACCAGATCAGACAAGGAATTAGTAAAAACTGATACAGTACCTCAGTCTCCAATTCCTTGCCTGGGGCCAGGTCCAGGAAATTTTCAGTGTAGACCTTATATGGTCCAACTTTGGACCATAAGGTCTCTTTGCGGCCACCTGCCCACATGTCTTTGATTACTGCAAGGCCAACAAAAACAAAAAGTTAGACATTTGTGGAACATAGGGTAAATGTTTGTAAAGTCTACTCACAATTGTCAAAGTCAGGTGACTTTGCAGCCCTTTCTGGCAGAGATGGTCTTGGAGGATCCTGGCATGCTGTGACTGACTGTGATGACTGTGATGGAACAACCACAGGAGGAGCATCCAAGACCTTTATTTTGGAAGGGACTCTCTCCTCTGGCTGGACAAACCGTATTAGGTGGTCAATATTTATTTTTAATATTTTTTTGCCCTTCTTGGAGACTAGATCTGCACTTTTTTCTTCAAGTTTGGTTATTGTGAAGGGTCCAAGTAGGTCTGCCTCCAGTTTTCCACCTTTCCTTTGTTCTTGCCGTACGTTTTTTCGAAGAACAAGATCTCCAACTTCAAAGTGGTCCTCCTGACCAGTTTAAGCCTTCCTCTTGCGGACTCTTGCCTGTTGCTTTTCAACATTTTGTCTGACCTTTGTATAGATCTGTTCTTGTTCTTTGAGGCCGCCACACTTGTCCTCTGCCATGAGGAGGTTGAGTACTTTCTCCTCAGTGACCTACCACACGACATTCAGTAATACTACAAACATGCATTGACACATCTACAGATGAGGCAAGTTAACAACCTTACCTCATACTCCTCTGGTACCTCTGATGGATACCTTGCCTCCCTCCCAAACATTAAATAATATGGGCTGAACTTTGTAGTCAGCTGCTTCTTTGTTCGTAGCGCAAACATGGTTGACTGAAGGAAAAGGTCCCAGCGTTTGGGATGTTCAGACACAACCTTGTTTAAGGACCTTAGGAACACACATTTAAAAAACAATTAAAGAAGGAGTTCTACATTTTGGTTAGTATAACTTAGGTACAATATGGTTCCCCATTCAGGCCAGCAAGACAAAATGTACCTTTGTATTGCCCCATTAAGTTTCTCAACAAGGCCATTGGTCTGTGGGTGATATGGTGAACAGAGGCTTCTTTTGATACCCAGCCTCTCACAGACCTCAAAGTTGACCTTAAAATTAATAATTGCAAAAAAGCATTAGGAGGCACAGCTGCAGTATTTGAGGTTATGAAGGGAATTGTTACCATACTTTGTTGCAGAACTCCGTTCCTTGATCTGATAGCAGCCTTTTTGGTGCACCAACTTTGTAGAAGAAGTCGAGAATACAGTTTGTCACCTCAACTGCAGTTTTGGTCTTGAGTGGGTAGGCCTCCGCCCATTTAGTGAAATAGTCCACTATGACACATATATATTGGTGGCCACCAGTAGTCTGAGTGAGTTTACCCACTAGATCAATTCCCACAAGTTCCAGAGGCTCTGAAACCTAAGGGGAAAAGGACATGACAATGATATCACACAAATGTCTGCATGCTGACCTAGTTTGAGTAGTTTGATTCCCTTACTTCAATTGGGGAATATTGTTTTTTGTCCTTTATATTGGCCCGTTTTGCTTGGCACTCTGGACACTGTGCAACCTAAAAAATGGAAAGTGATATTAGATTTCAAAGTACCCCTAGCATGGAATTATAACTTATCAGTTGAAGTTAGTCTTATGCAGCATCTACACACCCATTTGGAAATGTCTCCCTCCATTCCAGGCCAATAGTAACGGCTTATGATGGCATTGTGTATTTTTTCAACACCACAGTGTCCACCAATAGGGCTGCAATGAAACTCCTCAAAAATGGAGTTAGCCTCTTGCGCAGTTGTGACCACCTTTGCAAGGTGATCTGGTTGATTTTTCTGCGCCTACATATGTAGTAGAGCTCTCCATCTAGAGAGTTTTTATGTAGGTCAAATGAAAGATTCATTCAAATAGAAAAAGCAGAAGACATGTATTCTCACCTTTACTCTTGAAGGTTTCAGCTCGTCTCTTTATGACATATCTTTGCTTGCTGTTCAGTCCTTCAGGATAGCGGTTATGCAGCTTCAGCTGCAGAACTTCTTGAACTATTTGTGGATCCACGTGGATGTTTGCTAATTATGTGAACCTGTCGTCACCTCAACTGACCTTAAAATAACAGCTCCAAGGGGACAGACAAGAAAACAGAAAATACACTGGCAGACAGACAACACATACCAAATCTGCAAATCTACAAATAAACACCGAGCACTCAGAATGACACTCACCACTTTTTCTTTTAAATTCTTGTTTGCCAACACTGAATCACTGTCACTATCACTCAGATTCACTGACTATAACTCAGTCTTGTTCACTATAACTCAATCTCACTGACTATGTCTCTATCCAACCTACTCAACCACAAAGTCAGGCCTTGTGATTTGGCCTTATATAGAGGATGCAGTCACATCTGATTAGCACAAGTACCTTCAGCCATGTCCAGTTGAGATGACAACTTCAGGTGATGTGCTTTATCGTTAAACCTATTGGAAGGACCTCAAACTCTGAATTGACATTGAATAAAGTGTACAGACTGAACTGCTCCTGACTTTTCATCCTCCTAAATGAGTCATATGAACCCACCAAAGTGTTTGACATCCATTTTAAAAGTTGTCTTTCTCCCTTCCAGATTGAATGCACACACTGTGGTCTCTGGTACCACAGTGTGTGTGTGGGCCATCCCTCCCCACAGGCAGATTATTACTGCAAAGGCTGCAACAAATAATAAAACCCCTGGCTTCAAACTGCAGTTGTGTTGTTGTTTTTACTATTTCCATCAGTTGTGGGTTAGTGTGAGAAGATGCACCTTCAGATCCAAGAGTAGGTGTGTACAGGCTGAATTCTGTTATTTGGGTTTCAGTGGTGTTAAATAAGTTATCTAAAGATGTTGGTGCACCGCTTGATCCCTCCCGATCAAGCTGTGCACTTCTCCACAGCTGCGTTCAGACCGCGGTGCAGCTCAGTGCTCATGCAACCACTCAACGACAACTCGTAACAAAGTTACAGAACAGCCACTGACTTGGCTTATGGATACGCCAAGGACGATAGGTGGTTAATGTAGGCTGAGTATGCAACAAATACAGAGCAAACTGCATGAATGCATCTACAAAGAGAGCGGACGTGGAGCAATGTTGGGCAGGTTAACTTGTGACATGGGATGTGACACAGGTTGATCTGATAAGGTAAATAGCGATCTCTATACACATCCAAACATTCAAATTTCACAGTTTGCCTTTCAGTTTACGACAGCGAACACACTGGCATGGTTAACTATCAAATATAAGACCGACAAAGCGAGCGTTTTTAAGTTTTATTGATGTTTGTTATATTTTAAACAGGCATCGATGCAGCCGCCTACGTTGTCGATTCATGTAGCGACAATCTTCATTTTCCACTCGTTTGCAGATTTGACACCATAAATCTGTGGGTAGAAGGATGCTTACGGACTACATTGACAACAAAACTCAATAGCAAACGTTTAACGCATTTGCGAAGTCAATAGAAGTATTTCCTGGTTTGTTAACAAGGGGTCCATGGAAGGCCACTCCTACGGCACATCTGGGACTATCACCAGTTAATTTAGCCACCAGTTAATATGTAACACCGCCCGTCCGTGCTGGTGCCTCTCCCGTCTCCGGGACCACGCTGCCACTCACCACGTCCAGACCGGTCTCCTCCACCGCCTCCTCCATCTCCGACCCCTCCTCGTCTGCAGCTGTCACACAGACACACGGGCTCGCCTTGCAGCCAGAGCAGTGGGTCGCCCCCGCCGTGCATTCGCGTGCATAGTGTCCTGTGTTTCGGCACTTGTAACACCGGAACTCCGGGCACTCCCGCATAATGTGGCCGGTGTTGAGGCACAACCGGCAGGTCCTCTGCTGACAGTCATGTATCACCCTGAAGTATTCCGTGCCCTCCAGCGTATTGAACTTTGTCGAGTAGGGGAGCGAGGAGACTTCCTCGGGAAAACGCACTTTCAGGAAACGCGTGCCATCAAAAATGTCTGTGCCTGCCCACTTCTTTTTTTTAATCGGGGATGCAGGCTCAACCCCCCACACAGTCAGTTTTTCGAAAATCATGGTCTGTGATGTATAGCGGCAGATTAAGAAATGAGACAATTCTTGTGTCTTTTGCAATCATTGAGGCTAACACCCTCCTCTCTCCAATCTTGAAACCATCCAGCAGCCTCTCCTTGCCTTTCGGGTTGTTCATAGTAATTTCCCATTTGTTTTTACCTCTATTCCTGCATCCCACCACTCTGCCGCAGGTGTTCTCCACCGCCTTCAACAGTTGCAGCATGGGCATCGGAGCATCACCCTCCACCTCCACCTGCACCACCAGTTCTTTTAACGCCGCCGTCTCAGGCACACTCTCCGTCGGCCTCATCCCTGCCGCTGCCTCGGGCCTGGCTCCCGCCGCCATCTCCGCTCCGCCTCCCCCCTGCCTTGCTGCACCAGCTGCTGATGTTCTTAGCTGTGCCTCCGTTGCAGTCCTCCCCCTCATCTTGTCGCTCAGTTCCGCGGCTTTCTCACGCTTCTTTCCGTCGTCACACATCATTGTAGGAGCGTTCTTTCTCTCGTCGTCATTCACCATAGCGGGGTCCGCAACCGTGGCGGCCATCCGTGTATCTCCGTGCAGGCGACTCACTCTCGCAGCCCCCCGACAGCAGGGTGCACGAGAGTGCAACACGTCAAAACACACACACACAAAAGGGTTATTGTCCGTCAAGCTAGTTTGTGCAAACACACTTGAAACACATGAAAGAATAGCGTCAGCACGCGAGTGCTTCTGCTCGAAAACGCCAACACAGCCGTCACCCGGAAGTGATTCAGGGTGGTATGGCCGTAAGCGATGGAAGAGCATGCACGCACGCCATTTATAGATGGTGAAACAGTGCCAAGGCTGGATGGCAAATGGTAATCTGTCATTTTCCTGCACTCAACAAGCGCCATGACAAGAGCCAGACGGCATTTAGTTTTGAGTTAATGCAGGTATACTCACTGAGGAAGAAAGAAAGAAAGAAAGAAAGAAAAAGAAAAAGGAGAGTTTGTCCACTGATGCTGTTTTGCAAGGAGCTGGCTCCAATAAAGGAGGAGCAGCGCCCTGTGCGGATGAAAGGTGAGAATAAAAAGCTTACAGCACCGGGTATTCCCAGGCGGTCTCCCATCCAAGTACTGACCCCCCGACCCTGCTTAGCTTCCGAGATCGGACGAGATCGGGCGTATTCAGGGTGGTATGGCCGTAAGCCATGGAAGAGCATGCACGCACGCCATTTATAGATGGTGAAACAGCACCAAGGCTGGATGGCAAATGGTAATCTGTCATTTTCCTGCACTCAACAAGCGCCATGACAAGAGCCAGACGGCATTTAGTTTTGAGTTAATGCAGGTATACTCACTGAGAAAGAAAGAAAGAAAGAAAGAAAGAGAAAGAAAAAGAAAAAGAAAAAGGAGAGTTTGTCCACTGATGCTGTTTTGCAAGGAGCTGGCTCCAATAAAGGAGGAGCAGCGCCCTGTGCGGATGAAAGGTGAGAATAAAAAGCTTACAGCACTGGGTATTCCCAGGCGGTCTCCCATCCAAGTACTGACCTGGCCCGACCCTGCTTAGCTTCCGAGATCGTACGAGATCGGGCGTATTTTATTTTTTTTTGTCTTTTATTATCAAAAATACAAAATATTACATGTAAGAACAATCAGCGATATAAATACATCCACACAAAAAAAACAATCATTCTAATCGAAACAATACTTATCATACAGGTGCTTACACCCAAACAAATGCAAAGACAACACAATCATTAGAATTCAAAATATACTTATCATACAGGCTTTTTATCAAACAAATGCAAAAACCACACAGTCATTGGAATTCAAAATATACTTATCATAACAGGCTTTACATCTGCCATTACTCCCTCGGGTATGCAGAAAGACTTCCCACATAGATCAAACAACAAGCACCCAATCCCTTTAATCCCACTCCCACACTAACTTCCCTTCCCTGTTCAGTGAAACCAGACTGTTGTGTGTGAGAGAGAGTCCGGCACACGTACTTTTGTCATAGACCACATTTAGAGTTATTTGTTTGATCACACTCGATTTAAAAAAAAAACAGATTGGCCCAATGCGCCGCTCAAAATGAGCCACGTTCTCCTTGACCGTATCGCGTAGCGCGCCTGGCTCAACAGGAATTTACACAAAAGTTCATTGAGTACCTGACTTTTCTCCCACACACCAAACAAGAGAAATATGTCCCAGGAGTCGTTGCTGTCCCATTTTAACCCCAATTTCCCCATTAATAAGCCCTTTAACTTCGCAAAGAAGACATTAAGCTCAACACATTCACAAAACAGGTGCCGAGTGTTTTTCCGGCGCCAACCCACAAACATCACACACTCTACTGACTTCGCGTCGGAATTGATGTACAATTACGTTCGTATAGATTTTGTTATGCCTGAGCATGAAGTCTGTTGCTGTTGCTTCTAGACTGTTTCCCCTCAATTTCCACCCCTCCCACAATTTGCCCCTTTCAAAACTGGAAATACTCTCAGCCAGTAGGCTTCGGAGGTCGGAGGTTGGCACACATCCTTCAGAAACAGACCATACAGTTCCTTGGTCTTGATAGTGTTGAAACTTGTCATTTTATCATTACACTTAATGAACAAGTCTGGAAGATTCTCCTCCACATCAACGCTTACCTCATTTTGGATTTGCCTAACCCATCTGTCGGGCACACTCCCAATTATCGCTTTATACAAAGCAAAAATTTGACCCCTCTCACCATAATCATCCTCCCCACACACCATCTCATAAATTGCCTCAGCTGGCAAGAAACCCGGAATAACCTCATACATCACATGTTTAAGTTGCAGAATGCCAGCGTCCATCATTTTAATGCTATAATGACATTTATCTTTAGCTGTCAACTTGCCGTTGAGAAATATTGGCATTTGTTTTATCATGCTAAGCTCCGCACAGTCAAAAACAATATGAGGTAGGACGGCAGATGTGGCCGACAATACTTCCCTGTAGAAGGATGGCACTTTACATAACATATTTTCCTTTAGTCTCATTAGGATTACAAAATCACCGATGTTGCACACTTTTTGTATGTGATGTTTCATGATTGATTGCCAGGCATATCTTGAGGGCCCACAGGTACCTCCTCATTATACCCATCCGATAAGCTTTCATCTTGCATTTTAAGTCAATTAATTTTAACCCACCCATACCATACTTAGCCTTTAATGTATTTAAAGCGATTTGCTTTTTTTCGATCCCATATGAAGTTAACCACCATTTCTTCTATCCTCAAGACCGCCCACAATGGCAAAGCCACCGTCGTCAATACAAAATTAACTTTTGACATAATGAGATTGTTCACCACCGTGATCTTTCCCACCACCGTAAGCTCTCTTAACCTCCAAAAATTGAGAGTCTTCTGTATTTTGTTTATCAAAACAGACCAGTTCTCGTCTTCTGCTATTGTGGCATTTTGGCCTATGTGTATACCTACGACCTTTAGGGTCCTCTCGCAGACGGTCCAGGGCATCAGCTGTTCCACAGGGGTCGGCATATTTATATACATGACTTTGGTCTTCTTTTGATTCAACTTCGCCCCAGCGGCCCTCCCATACAAATTAAGATTACCAATTATATTCTTAATACTGTCCACATTTCGCACCATTATTGTCGTATCGTCTGCAAAATGCTGAATTACACTGCTGTCCCCGTTGGGTAGTAGTATGCCCTGCACCGTCTCATCCTGCTTAATCAAAGAGGCCAGAGGCTCCGCCACTATGGAATATAGGATCGAAGACAAAGGACACCCCTGCCACCGATCTCCCCAGAGCAAAGGTGTCCGTAAATGAGCCGTTTACCTTGACTCTCCCTTTCGCATTCACATAACACAGTTTAATTAGCGCAATCACACGTGGCCCAAACCCATATTTTCCCAATGTATCAAAAAGAAAATCGTGCTCCACTCTATCGAAAGCTTTTTGAAAGTCTAGGCTTAATAAGATGCCCTGCTGCCCTGATTCTGGGATGTACTCTACGATGTCTCGAACGGAAAGAATGGTGTCTGTTACGTCCCTGTCTGGAATACTGTACGTTTGTGTATTAGAGACTATATTACCTACTACTAGTTTGATTCTGTTTGCAATAATCTTTGTGAAAATTTTATAGTCTGTATTAAGAAGTGTTATTGGTCTATAATTGTCCAGTTCGGTTCTACTTCCTGCTTTGTGTATTAGATTAATGGTCCCTAAGGACATAGACTCTGGCATTTGCTGTTGTTTCCATCTGATTAAATAATCTATGCAGAATTGGCGTTAAACATTTTTTGAAAGCTTTATAGAAATTGGCTGTTAACCCATCACTCCCTGGACTTTTATCTAATTTAAGCTGCTCGATCGCAGTCTCAATCTCTTCTATAGTGATGTTCTCATCACATAACACCCTATCTTCATCAGACAATTTTATATTAACTTTATCTAAGATTTGTTTTGAGGCTGCAGGGTCAGCCCCTTCTGTGGTATACAGCTCTCTATAATAGTCAAAGACACATTCACAAATATCAACAAAATTAGACACCAACTTACCATTTTCTGTCTTTAGTTCTTTAAATACGCACTGTTCCTGTTTGAATCTTTCTAGATTCAAGAAGAAACGGGTGCTTTTCTCGCCCTCTACTGCGTATTTGGCTCTACTGCGCATTATCAAACCTTTATTTTTTTCCTCTATAATTTTGTTTAATTCATTCACTAAACTGACCATTTTACCCGTATCACAGGACCTTACATTATTTAAGCGACATATTTCGTCTCGGATTCGAGATTCTTTTAACTTACCCTTAAAGGTCCTCTGTTTGGCAAAGTTGATGGATTTCCCTCTCACCTTTACCTTTCATTTTTCCCACCCTTGTATAACATCCCCCTGGTTTTGCCAGGATGCAGCCTCTTTGGCAATTACTCTCGATATACATTTAACATATTTCTCATCTGTTAATAGATTAGCATTCAGGATCCACCCACTCCTCCCTTTAGTTTTCCTCCCCTCTTCCCCCAATACCACCACTAAACAAAAATGGTCGCTTACACTCACGTTTTTGTAATATGTTTCATAAATCGTGTCTAAGTCAGCTTTGGGCATTAAACACAAATCAATTCTGCTTTGCTTTAACACTGACATCACTGTTTGTTGTCGAGAAAAACCCCTTTTGTCAGGATGCAACGTTCTCCACACATCACATAATTCATAGTCATTCATTATCTCTCTTAGGACGGCTCTCGAGACGTCCCCTTTAAACACACTATTTGCATTAACGTCCAGAACACATAATTTCACATTGAAATCTCCCACCACCACATCACAGTCTGAGAGTAGAGGTCTCAGGCCTCGGAAGAAGGCGACACGGTCCATTTCTACATTTGGCGCATGTATGTTCAGCACATTGAAGACTTTGTCTGCCACACACACTCGCACCTTTATCCACTGTCCGTTATTGTCTTTCGCGACAAGCGCCGCTTTCTCAGCCAAGCGGCTGGTGACCATCGTGCAAACCCCTCTCTTCCTGTTTGCACCAAAACTTGAAAACAAAACGCCGTTCCATTTTCGGCTTAGAATCTTCTCACTCTCAAAGTCCCAGTTAGTTTCTTGAAAGCACAAAATGTCCGCATTGCATAACGCAATCAGGTCTACGAATTTACTCGGGTCTCTTAGTCCGTTAGTGTTAAGCGAAATGAACTTTACCATCATAAAAAAGAAAAACCTGAGAGAGGGGTTTTACAAAACTGCCTTCATCACGGTCACAAAAATCCATTGTCATCACAAGTACAATACAGTTGTTGCACAGATCAGGAGACCTTCTGACCTTTTTTCATGTTTAGCTTATTTTCCGATTTTCTCACCTGAGTGTTCTTTTGGGGATTGTCCTCGCGCTGCGCTCCGGCCACGCTTGGGACGTCTCCTCTCCAGCCCGCTCCGCACCGCTGCTGCCATCTCGCCTGCGGGCGCTCCTGCTCGGCTCACGCTGCGTCTGCTGTTTCTCGCGTCGGGCTGCCGGAGTCAGCGACCGGGACGCTCTGCTCCACGGGTCGCGGAACACCATGGAGATACTAGCGTAATCATCAGCCGAGTCTTCCTCCTCCTCCTCCCCTCTCCGCGCCGGACGCGTGGACAGACTGCCCCCCGTTCGTGCTGGTGCCTCTCCGTCTCCGGGACCACATCATCGCTCACCACGTCCAGACCAATCTCCTCCTCCACCTCCTCCATCTCCGACCCCTCCTCGTCTGCCGCCGCCACACAGGCACACGGGCTTGTTTTACAGTCCAGACAGCGGGAAGCCCCGGCTGTGCATTCCCGTGCATAATGTCCCGTCTTCTGGCATTTAAAACACCGGAACTCCGGGCACTCCCGCATGATGTGGCCGGTGTTGAGGCATAACCGGCAGGTTCGCTGCTGACAGTCATGGATGATTCTGAAGTATTCTGTGCCTTCCAGTGTGGCGAACTTTGTTGAATAGGGCAGCGATGAAATCTCCTGAGGAAAGCGCACTTTCAGGAAGCGTGTGCCGTCCAGAATGTCCGTACCTGCCCATTTCTTCTTCTTTATCGGGGAGGCTGGCTCAACCCCCCACACTGTCAGTTTGTCAAAAATCATCTCATCGGTGATGTAGAGTGGCAAGTTTAGGAATGAGACAATTTTAGTGTCTTTGGCAATGACCGAGGCTAACACTCTCCTCTCTCCAATTTTGAATCCATCTAGGAGCCTCTCTTTACCTTTGGGATTGTTCATAGTGATTTCCCATTTGTTCTTTCCCTTGTTCCTGCATCCCACCACTCTACCGCAGGTGTTTTCCACCGCTTTCAGCAATTGCAGCATGGGCATCGGGCCATCACCCTCCACCTCCACCTGCACCACCAGTTCTTTCAAAGCTTCCATCTCCGGCACACTGTCCTTCGGCTCTCTCTCTGCTGCTGCCTCGGGCCTAGCCCTCGCCGCCATCTCCGCTCCGCTTCCCACCTGCCTCGCTGCCCCAGCCGCTGATGTTTTCGGCTGTGCTTCCGCCTCAGTCTTCCCTCCCATCTTGTCGCTCACTCCAGCAACATTACCTCGTCTCTGTCCGTCGTTACTCTTCATCGTAGGCGCGTTCTCTTTCTCGTCGTCTGTGGGCATTGCAGGGGTCGTTACCGTGGCGGCCATCCGTCCCTCGTGGTCCAAGCGAAACACTCCCGCAGCCCCGGCAGTCGGGCGCACGAGAGCGCGACACCTCACTGGGACACACACACACAAAGGGTAGTATTTGTTAAATTAATACTCCGGAAATACACATGAAACACATGAAAATGGTAAATAGCGTTAGCACGCGAGTGCCTCAGCTCCGCTCATCAGGGTGGTATGGCCGTAAGCGATGGAAGAGCATGCACGCACGCCATTTATAGATGGTGAAACAGCGCCAAGGCTCGACGGCAAATGGTAATCTGTCATTTTCCTGCACTCAACAAGCGCCATGACAAGAGCCAGACGGCATTTAGTTTTGAGTTAATGCAGGTATACTCACTGAGAAAGAAAAAGAAAAAGAAAAAGAAAAAGAGAGTTTGTCCACTGATGCTGTTTTGCAAGGAGCTGGCTCCAATAAAGGAGGAGCAGCGCCCTGTGCGGATGAAAGGTGAGAATAAAAAGCTTACAGCACCGGGTATTCCCAGGCGGTCTCCCATCCAAGTACTGACCCGGCCCGACCCTGCTTAGCTTCCGAGATCGGACGAGATCGGGCGTATTTTTTTTTTTCTTTTATTTATGAAAAATACACTTTACAGTTAAAAACAATCACAAATTCAATACATTCAGTTCATACAATACATTCAGTATATTCAATACATTCAGATCATTCAATACATTCAGTTTCATTCAGTACATTCAGTATATTCAAAACTTCCAGTACATTCAATACATTCAGTTCACTCAATACAATCAAATCATTCACTATATTTAATACTTCCAGTACATTCAATACATGCAGTTCACTCAATAATCGAATCATTCACTATATTTAATACTTCCAATACATTCAATACATTCCGTTAATTCAAAACACTCACCATAACACACAATAAGAACACTTTGAAAAAGTGTTCTCACTTTCTCCCTCTATAATACTGACTTAACAAAACATACAATACATCTCGCACCATAATCCATCCCATGTACAGCCTTTAACACAAAAACAAACTGTGTCCACTCATATCATAATAATGACAGTCTACCCACAAGAACATTTCCCAGAGAAAAGTACACCCCGTCACCATGGGTGACTACAGCAGGCGCACCTTTAACTGCATCACAATACAAACCTTCAAAAAAAACATGGTACAACATGACATTGACAACAGTCATTAATACTTAGGGCATACTGATACCCTCACCCTCTGTCAAGAGTCGAGAGTGCAAAGAAAACAACACACCCAGCAAACAAAACTCACTCACCCTCCCTCAGTCCCAATTCCATACTAACCTCCTATCATTATTAAGAGAAACCAGACTATTGTTGTATAGGGAGAGCCCAGCACAAGTGATCTTATCATACGCCGCATTAATTGAAACTTGTTTTATCACACTACATTTGAAGAAAGACCAGATGGGGCCAACTCGTTGTCGAAACTGTGCCACATTCCTTCTCGATCGTATTGCATAACGTGCTTGGCTCAACAAAAAACGGCATAAATGCGGGTTAGGTACCCGGCTCTCCCTCCACACACCAAACAAAATAAAGACATCCCACGAATCATTTGGATTCCATTGCAACCCCAGCTTCCGTATTAATAATTGCTTTAAAGCACCAAAAAACCCATTCAGATCAACACAGTCACAGAATAAGTGGCGTATTGTCTCTGGCATTAAACCGCACACATCACACATCCGACTCACCTCTCTGCAGAACTGGTGTATGATAACATTTGTGTATATTTTATTGTGCCTGATCATAAAATCTGTTTCAGTTGCTTCGAGACTGTTCCCTTTTACCTTCCACCCCTCCCACAATTTGCCCCCTTGTAACACTGGAAACACTCTACACCAATAAGCTGCAGAGGTCGGGGTTTGACACACGTCAGCAACAAATACACCGTATAACTCTTTTGTTTTCACTGAATTGAAACACTTCAATTTACCTTTACACTTTACAAAAAGATCAGGAAGATCGTCCTCGTCCTCCTTACTCACCCCCGTCATTATTTGTGCCCTCCATCTAGCAGGCAAACTCGCCACAATTGTCTTATACAAATTGAGCAACTTACCCTCTTCTTCTTTTTCGCCCTCCCCATACACCATCTCACAAATTGCCGCTGCCGGCAGGAAACCAGGGACCATCTCATACATGATATCCTTAAGCTGTAAGATCCCAGCCTCTATCATTTTAACATTATAATGACATTTATCTTTAACCATTAATTTCTCATTCAAGAAAATCGGCATCTGCTTGATTGTGCCGAGGTCTGCACAATCAAACTCGACACAGGGTAGCAGGCCTGACATTGAGGACAACACTTCCCTATAAAAACACGGCAGCGTGGATAACATTGACTCTTTAAACCTCATTAACAATACAAAATTACCAATTTCACAGACCTTATTGATATAATACTTCATCATACATTTCCAGACATAATCGCCGGGATCACACAAATATTTTCTAACTGTGCGTATTCGAAATGCTTTCAATCTACATTTCAAATCGATCAGTTTTAGACCTCCCATGTTATACTCTCCTTTCAAAATGTTCAGGGCGATCTTGCTCTTTTTAGTTCCCCAAATAAAATTGACAATCATTTCTTCTATACATAAAACCGCCCACTTTGGCAAAGCAACTGTTGCCAACACAAAATTCACTTTTGACATCACCAAGCTATTAACCACAGTTATTTTCCCCACCACCGTGAGTTCTCTTAGTTTCCAAAAATTTAAGGTTCGCTGTAATTTATTAATCAATACGGACCAGTTTTCGTCCCTCGCTTTGGCAGCGTCTTGGCCTATGTATACCCCGACTACTTTCAGGTTCTCTTCGCACACGGTCCAGGGCAGTACCTTCACCGGTGGGATCGGCATATTTATATACATTAATTTTGTTTTCTGCACGTTTAATCGCGCCCCAGCTGCCCTCCCATACAGATTTAGATTATTCAATACATTACTAATACATACCTCGTCTTTAACTATAATAGTCTGTCGTCCGCGAATTGCTGAATGACACAGTTTCCCCTACCCGGTAGCCGTATGCCCTGCACCGCTGCGTCTTGCTTCATCAGCGAGGCAAGGGGCTCCGCCACTAAAGAGTATAATAACGCCGACATGGGGCACCCCTGCCTCACTGATCTGCCCAGAACAAAGCTGTCGGTCATTGTCCCGTTTACTTTTACCCTCCCTCTTGCATTCACATAACACATCTTAATCATATCACATATACGCTTACCGAAACCATAGGCTCCTAGCGTTTCAAACAGAAACTCGTGCTCAACTCTATCAAAAGCCTTATTGAAGTCCAGGCTCATCAATATCCCCCTCTGCCCCGATTCTGACATGAAATGCACAGTATCACGGATAGTATGAATGGTGTCAGTAATGTCTCTCCCGGGTATACTGTAAGTTTGCGTGTCAGATACTATGCTACCAATTACCATTTTAATCCTGTTTGCAATGATTTTAGTGAAAATTTTATAGTCCGTATTGAGCAAGTTATGGGTCTGTAATTATTCAAACTGGTTCTGTCCCCTGTTTTGTGAATCATTATGATAGTTCCTAAGGCCATTGATTGTGGCATTCTTTGCTCCACCTCACATTGTACAAACAAACGTTTCAAAATAGGCGCCAGCACTGTTTTAAACCTCTTGTAGAAGTTAGCCGTCAACCCATCACTTCCCGGACTCTTATCGGATTGTAGTTGTTCAATTGCCCTCTCAATTTCCGTTATTGTTATCTCCTCATCACATAACATTACATCCTCGTCAGACAACTTTATATTAATTTTCTCTAAGACACTTTTAATCGCCACTGGGTCGGCCCCCGCAGCGTTATACAGACCCTCATAATACTTATAAGCACATTCACAAATACTTACAAAATCAGACACCAACTCCCCACTCTCCGTTCGTACCTCCTTCAGCACACACTGCTCTTGTTTAAATTTTTCTAAATTGAGAAAAAACCGTGTGCTTTTTTCCCTTCTCATAATCACCCTTTATTTTTCTCATATATATTTTATTTAATTCATTAACTAGAGTAACCAACTTACCTCCCTCACTCGGATAAACATTATTTAAGTGATTTATTTCATCCCGAACATAATTTTCTCTTATCTTACCCATAAAACTTTTTTGCTTCGCAAAATTAATCGATTGAAGTTTAATTCTTACTTTTAAGTTTTCCCATCCCTCTATCACGTCGCCATTCCCCTGCCAGGAGACACTTTCCTCCTCAATCACTTTTGTAATACAGTTAACATATTTGACATCAGATAATAAACTTGCATTTAGGATCCACCCGCTATTCCCTTTTTTCCTCCCCAAACCACCCAGAACCACCACCAAACAAAAATGATCCCCCAAACTAATATCTCTATAATATGTCTCGCAGACCTTGTCCAGGTCTGTTTTGCGTAACAAACATAAATCAATTCTACTTTGCTTCAAAGATGACATTACAACCTGCTGTCTAGAGAAATCTCTCTTCGCTGGATTAAATGTCCTCCATACATCACACAGATCAAAAACATTCATCAGCTCTCTAAGAACTGTCCTGGACACATCATTTTTAAACACAGTTTGCATCGGAGCGTCCAGCATACATAGCTTCACATTGAAATCACCATTAAAACATCACAATTTGATAGCAGAGGCCTTAGACCTCTAAAAAAGGCAGCTCGGTCCATCTCTATATTCGGTGCATGGATGTTCAACACAGTCAAATCTTTATCATCCACACACACTCGGACTTTGATCCAGCGTCCGTCGTTGTCCTTTTCCACCACCGCTGCCCTCTCGGCCAAGCGGCTGGCGACCATGATACACACCCCTCTCTTTTTATTCGGTCCAAAACTTGAAAAAATGATACCGTTCCATTTTCGGCTTAAATCTTTTTCGCAAACAAAATCCCAATTTGTCTCTTGGATACAAAAATATCAGCTTTACATAAAGCAATCATTCTCAAAAATTTATTTGGGTCCCTTAGTCCATTTGCATTAAACGAAAATAAATTTACCATAAATAAGGATAAGAGAGGGGCACAAAAAATTGTCTACTCATGGTCGTTGCGCACAAAAAAAAACGAAACAAAACAGTCACAATACAGTTCATGATACCTTATGTCCTTTTTTCAGGGTCAGCTTATTGTCTGTCTTTCTCACCTGTGTGCTCTTTGGGAGTTCACCGTCCCGCTGCTCACCGCTCGCCGCCTGGGATGTCTCCCCTCCAACACGCTCCGCTCCGCTGGTGTCATCCCTCCTGCGGGCGCTCCTGCTCCTTTCACGCTGCGACTGCTGCTTCCCCCGGCATGCCGCCGGGGTAGCCGACCGGGAAGCTCTGCTCCATGGGTCCCGAAACACCATCGAGATGCTGGTGTAATCATCCGCTGAGTCCTCCTCCTCCTCCTCCTCCTCCTCCTCCTCCTCACCGCGCGCAGGACGAGAGGATTCACCGCCGCCCACTCGTGATGGCACCACTCCTGTCTCCGGGACCACTCCGCAGCTCACCTCGTCCTGACCGCTCTCATCCTCCGCCTCCTCCATCTCCGACCCCTCCTCATCCACAGCAGTCTCGCAGGTGCAGGGGCTCCCCTTGCAGACAGAGCAGCGGTTCGCCTCCGCCATGCACTCTCTCGCGTAATGCCCTGTGTTTTGGCACTTAAAACACCTAAACTCCGGGCACTCGCGCATAATGTGGCCGGTGTTTAAACACAAACGGCATGTCCTCTGCTGGCAGTCGTGGATCACCCGGAAATACTCTGTGCCTTCCAGCGTGTTGAACTTAGTGGAATAAGGCAGCGATGATACTTCCTCCGGGAAGCGCACTTTTAAGAATCTCGTCCCATCAAAAATGTCCGTGCCTGCCCATTTCTTCTTCTTAATGGGGGAGGCAGGCTCTACCCCCCACAGAGTCAGCTTTTCATAAATGAGCGCGTCAGTAATATACAGTGGTAAATTCAGAAAGGATACAATTCGAGTGTCTTTTGCAATCACCGAGGCTAACACACGCCTCTCTCCAATCTTAAACCCATCAAGCAGTCTCTCTTTGCCTTTAGGATTGTTCATAGTTATCTCCCATTTATTCTTGCCAATCCTATTTATTCTATTTATTCTATATATGCTTCCTTTAGGCAACATCATTAGAAATCACTCTATAAATTTCCATTGTTATGCGGATGATACACAGCTGTATTTATCGATGAAGCCAGAAGAAAGTGATCAATTAACTAAACTTCATAATTGTCTTAAAGACATAAAAACTTGGATGAGCACCAATTTCCTGATGTTAAATTCAGACAAAACTGAAGTTATTGTTCTTGGCCCCAAACAACTCAGAGACTCTTTATCTGATGATGTAGTTTCTCTCGATGGCATTGCTCTGGCCTCTACCACTACCGTAAGAAACCTCGGAGTAACATTTGATCAAGATTTGTCTTTTAATTCTCATTTAAAACAAACCTCACGGACTGCGTTTTTTCATCTGCGTAATATTGCAAAAATTAGGCCTATCCTGACCCAAAAAGATGCAGAAAAATTGGTCCACGCTTTTGTTACCTCAAGGCTGGATTACTGTAACTCTCTATTATCAGGTAGCTCTAGTAAGTCATTAAAAACTCTCCAGCTAATTCAGAATGCAGCAGCACGAGTACTAACAAGAACTAAGAAACGAGATCATATTTCTCCTGTTTTAGCTTCACTGCACTGGCTCCCTGTAAAATCCAGAATTGAATTTAAAATCCTACTGTTAACTTATAAAGCTCTAAATGGTCAAGCTCCGTCATATCTTAGAGAGCTCATAGTGCCATATTATCCCACCAGAACTCTGCGCTCAGAGAACGCAGGGTTACTCGTGGTCCCTAAAGTCTCCAAAGTAGATCAGGAGCCAGAGCCTTCAGCTATCAGGCTCCTCTCCTGTGGAATCATCTTCCTGTTACGGTCCGGGAGGCAGACACCGTCTCCACATTTAAGGCTAGACTTAAGACTTTCCTCTTTGATAAAGCTTATAGTTAAGGCTGGCTCAGGCTTGCCCTGTACCAGCCCCTAGTTAGGCTGACTTAGGCCTAGTCTGCCGGAGGACCACCTATAATGCACCGGGCACCTTCTCTCTCTCTCTCTCTCTCTCTCTCTCTCTCTCTCTCTCTCTCTCGCTCTCACTCTTGCGTATCCTATTACTGTATCTTGTTTACTCGGCCATTCTGGATGTCACTAACTCGGCTTCTTGTCCGGAGCCTTTGTGCTCCACTGTCTCTCAGGTTAACTCGTATTGCAGCGGTGCCTCGATAGTGTGACGTGTGTGGTTGTGCTGCTGCCGTGGTCCTGCCAGATGCCTCCTGCTGCTGCTGCTGCCATCATTAGTCATACTTCTACTGTTATTATACACATATGATTATTATCATACATGTATACTGCCAGATACTAATATATACTTTCAACATATTGTACCACAGTAGCCAGAACTATAACGACAATATTATTACTCTCATGAATGTTGTTGTAAGCTACTGTCATTATCGAGGATGTCATACAGATTATTGTATTGTGTCATACAGATTACTGTTAATTTGTTATGCTGATCTGTTCTGTACGACATCTATTGCACGTCTGTCCGTCCTGGAAGAGGGATCCCTCCTCAGTTGCTCTTCCTGAGGTTTCTACCATTTTTTTTTCCCCGGTAAAGGGTTTTTTTGGGGGAGTTTTTCCTTATCCGCTGTGAGGTCGTATGCTGTAAAGCCCTGTGAGGCAAATTGTATTTGTGATATTGGGCTTTATAAATAAAATTGATTGATTGATTGATTGATTGCCTCTGTTTCTGCAGCCCACAACTCTGCCACACATGTTTTCGACAGCTTTCAGTAGTTGAAGCATGGGCATCAGGGTTTCCCCCTCCACCTCCACCTGTACCACCAGCTCCTTCAATGCAGCCGTCTCTGGCACGCTCTCCACCGGCTTCATGCCTACCGCTGCCGCGGTTCCCTCTCAAGCCGCCATCTCCGCTCCGCCTCCCACCTGCCTCGTTGCGCCAGCCGTCGCCGTTTCTGGCTTAGCCTCCGCCGCCGTCCTCTCCTTCGTCTTCTCGCCTTTCTCCCCCGCTTTCCCTCTTCTCATCACTTCATCACCCATCATTTTAGGAGCGTTCTCCCTCGTTGCCGTTTGACATTGCAGTGGTCGATACCGTGGCAGCCATCCGTGCGTCGTCGAGCAAAGCACACCCTCGCAGCCCCTCGACAACAGGGTGCCCGAGAGCGAAAAACTCCACCCACACACAAAAGTCCCTCCGACAAAAGATGCCGAAAAACACACGTAAATATGCAATAAATTAGCTTCTGCACGCGAGTGCTTCAGCTCAGTTCCCCACACAGCCCGTCACCCGGAAGTGATTCAGGGTGGTATGGCCGTAAGCCATGGAAGAGCATGCACGCACGCCATTTATAGATGGTGAAACAGCGCCAAGGCTGGATGGCAAATGGTAATCTGTCATTTTCCTGCACTCAACAAGCGCCATGACAAGAGCCAGACGGCATTTAGTGTTGAGTTAATGCAGGTAAAAAGATCAGAAAAAGAAAAAGAAAAAGGAGAGTTTGTCCACTGATGCTGTTTTGCAAGGAGCTGGCTCCAATAAAGGAGGAGCAGCGCCCTGTGCGGATGAAAGGTGAGAATAAAAAGCTTACAGCACCGGGTATTCCCAGGCGGTCTCCCATCCAAGTACTGACCCGGCCTGACCCTGCTTAGCTTCCGAGATCGGACGAGATCGGGCGTATTTTTTTTTTTTCTTTTATTATCAAAAATATATACAATTTTTTTTTTTTTTTTTTTTTTTTTTTCCATTGACATAGCATATCATTTATGCCTGATAACACATGAGCACATATAAATGAATCAAACAAAAAATAATAAAAATAAATCATACAAAATAAATAAATAATAATAATTATAATTAAATCAATAAAATAGACATATGTCGCCATATTCCTATACACACATATGCACATGCATACATATATATATGCATATACATATGTATACACATGTACATACACACATGCATGATCAAATGAAAAACAAAACATAAAAAAGAAAATTCAGAGTTGCAACAAGACTCTTGCTCCAAATGAACACCAGAACAAAATCAGGATTAACAAAATGACAGTTCTTTTACAATAAGTGCAGATGAACAGAACAGCAAGTATCTGGAAAAATAATACAAGATGAATAATGACACAGATTCCCTTTATGGAAAAGCCTAATTCATTCAAAGTTTATCTTCACCTCCCCATTATCCCCAATATTAATGAATGTGCTCCCCTCTATAAACCCTTTCAGAAACTCCTCTTTTTTAATATATCTGTGTGTCATGAGAACATCTCTCTTCATGCTACCCTTGAATATGCTCCATACATCAGCCTTTCTCTTCTCATAATGGGCCATGTTCCTTCTAAGTTTGACAGCAAACCTTGCGTGGCTTAACATGTAATTCAAGAGACTCACATTGCACCCTTTCATCCTTCCATTCACTCCAAACAACCACAGTTCCTTCCACTCCATTCTCTCCACAAATCTCTCCTTCCAGCACCTGCCTATTAATTCTTTCATTCTCTCAACATATGTTTGTAGTTCCCTGCATTCAACAAACTCATGCATACATGTTTCAACTTCCTCTCCACACACATCACATTCCTTGTTCACATTCACATCAAACTTGCTTATGATTAAATTATTAAAGATTCTGTTGTGTCTCAAAAGAAAATCAAAATTTTCACATTCACTACTGTTCCACTTCACTCTTAGATTCTTCCATATTCCCCTAACATCCATCTCATTCATTACTCTCTCCCATGCTTTCTCTGCAGCCGGTCTCCTCACATCCTTCCCTCCTAAACATTTGTACAGCACTCTGGTTTTCACAGTCATCAGATCCACTCTCCTCTCTCCATCTCCTACATGCATCTCAATGTGTCCCTCTTCATCCATCACATTCTCTCTCTCAATCATTTCTATCCATTCTTTTGGCATTCCTTTTTTTATTTTCTCCAACACTCCTTTTGCTGTTCCCAACCACATTTCATCACCCCTGTCCCTCACCTCATCTACAATCACCTGTGCCCTCATAAACCCTGGTACATATTCATAAACTAAATCCCTCACCTTCCTAAACCCAGCTCTCCACATCAGCCTGTTGTACAGTGTGTTCCCTTCCCAAGTGATTTTTGGATTTAAAAACACTGGCTGCTCCCATACCTGTCTCACATTCTTGCATTCATACTGCACACATTCCACAAACTCTCCCCACGACCCCAGCACCTCTTTGTAAAAATCAGACACTTCGTTCATCATCCCATTCTTCAATTTCATGTACACTCCACTCTCTCCACACCCTCCACATTCATCAATTGCTTCTTTTAAAAACACCTTCCATATGTGATCCCTTCTATTTTTTAAATACCTCACCATCATTTTTACCCTTAGTGCTTTTTTTTTCTTTTCTAAATTGATCAATTTCAGCCCCCCATCCTCATACTCATTCTCCATCACCTCCCTGGCTATCCTAACTCCCTTCCCATCCCACAGAAAATCACTCACTAATCTCTCCACATCCTTCAGCACTCTCTCAGGCACATCCATCACATTCATCACATACACAAACTTACTCATCACCAACGCATTCACAACCACCACCTTCCCTTTCAACCCTAACCCTCTGCGCTTCCAAAACCCTAACGTCTTCCTAATGCTATTAACTATTCCCAAGCTGCATGTCTCTCCCTTCTTTATCCTTTATCCCTAAATTAATACCTAACACTCTAAAGTAATCCCTCTTCTCTTTCAGCCCTATCTCTACTCTCCCTACTCTATCCTCTCCTATATACATGATCTCTGACTTCTCTATATTAACTTTAGCCCCTGATGCCCTCCCATACAATTCCAAACTATCTAATACCTCAACTATACTTTCCCTATCCTTCACTGTGACTGTTGTATCATCTGCATACTGATATAATAAGCTCACCTGCCCTCCTGGTATTTCTATCCCTCTGATTTTATTGTTTCCCTTCATTATCTGTGCTAGTGGCTCTGCTGACAGTGAGTACAATAGTGATGACATCGGACACCCTTGCCTAACTGACCTCTCTAACCTAAATGTGTCTGTGATTACCCCATTAACCTTTACACAACTAACTGCCCTGTCATACATCCTTCTAATCCATCCTCCTAACCTATGCCCAAAGCCCATTTTCTCCAACACCCTGTGTAAATAATTGTGATCTACTCTATCAAACGCCTTATTTAAATCTAAGCTCATTACTATTCCTCCCTTTCCTCTCTTCATGTGTTCTATTGTCTCTGATGCTACTTATTGTGTCTGCTATGTTCCTACCTGGTATACTATAAGCCTGTGTGCTCCCTACCACCGTCCCTATTACTCTCTTGATCCTATTGGCTATCACCCGTGCTAGTATTTTGTAGTCTGTATTTAACATTGTGAGTGGTCTGTAGTTCTCTAGTCTGTCCCTGCTCCCTTTCTTATAAATGATGCTAACTAACCCTGTCGACATATCTGATACCATTTCATCCTTCTCTTCTATCCATCTAAATAATCTATCTAACACCGGCACTAATTCTTCTCTAAATTCTATATAAAACTCCCCAGTTATCCCGTCTATCCCTGGACTCTTATTCCTACCTAACCCTGCTATCGCTGCCTCTATTTCTCCCGTCCCTATGTTGCCCTCACACATCTCCCTGTCATCCTCACTCACCCTCACTTCTACTGTCTCTAAAACTCTCGTCATGCTCTCTTCATCCACTTCTTCTTTCTTGAATAATTCCCTATAAAATTCTTCTACTCTTTCAACTATCCCTACAAAATCCCTTATTTTCTCTCCCTGCTTTCCCTCTACCTGTTCTAGATGATTCCTCTTTTGTTTTGATTTCTCTAGCCCTAAAAAAAACCCTGTGCATTTCTCTCCCTCAATCACATGTCTTGCCCTGCTTCTAACTATTGCACCCTTACACCTGCTCTGTTCTATTCCCTTTAGTTCTTCCCTGATTCTTATGTAGTTTTTTGAGTCAATCTCTTCTCCCTTATCTATTCTCTCAGCCTCTCTATTTAACTCCTCCTTTAACTTCCTTTCTCTCTCCCTCTCTCTCCTATTCCTGCCTCTGCTATAAGCTATACTCATCTTTTTAATTTCTGCTTTCAAACTCTCCCACCACCTCCCAATGTTCTCCTCATACATGTTCTCATCCATTCTTCTGTTTATGCATTCTCTCACTCTCTTTTTATACCTTTCATCCTTCACTAGATCACCATTCAAACACCACACACCACCCCCCCTCCTTTCAACTTGTTGATTTAACCTAAACTCTAACACCATGTGATCACTTATTGCTGTGACTTTATATTCCACCCTCCCTATCCTGTCTGCTATGCCCTTTGTTCCTAAAACTAAATCTATCCTGCTCTGTTTTAACACCCCCCTCACCACTTGTCTCCTTGAAAAAGCCCTCACCTCTGGATTCCTTTCTCTCCACACATCAATCAAACCTCTCTCTCTCATCACTTCTCTCAGCACACTTCTGGATGAATCGCTCCTAAAATTCACACTGGATGAAGCATCCAGCCTTCCACACCACACATTGAAATCACCCACCATCACACATCCCTCCCATTCTCTCAAAAAAAACCTTTCTCTCTCTCTCCTCATTGGGTGCATATATGTTAATGATTTGAAACTTTTCCCCCATGTGCTCGAATGTAATCCCAATCACTCTCCCGTCCCCGTCATCCACACACTTTCTGACATCCTCAATCACTCCCCTCTTCACCAGTATTGCCACCCCTCTTGATTTATTTCCCCCATTGTTCACATACATCTCACCCATCCATTCTCTCTCAGTCTCTCTCACACACTCATCATCCCAGTGAGTCTCTTGAAAGCACATTATGTCAGCATCACACACCAGCAAGGTGTGCTGTCTCCTGTCTTTGTCTCTCAGCCCATTGCCGTTGAAGGAGGAGATGTGCAGCATTATCAAGGTTATTAAAAAGAGTGTCTCCATGATTTCCTTTTATTCATTTTGTATTTTTCTTTTTCGTCTTTTCCAGTCTTTTCCCCTGCCGTCTTGTCGTTGTTCTTTTCCTTACTTCTCCCACTTTTTCCATACTGTCTCCCTCGCTTTCAGATATATCTGACACCGTCCAATCGAAACTTGTAGCTTTCCCCGTATTACCCTCGTTTGTCCCCCCGCTCCCTCCCCCCTGTCCCCCCGTACTTACCCCCTCCATTCCCCCATCCAGCCCCCCGTTCCCGCACCGCTCTCCTCTCCTCCAACCTCCGGACTGTCCATGCTCTCCTCTCCGCCGTCCATAGGTGTCTCCTCCGCGATCTGTCCCGCTTCGTCCTGCACCTCTTCCTCCTGCATCCTCTCCTCATCACCACTCGTTTCTCCTGGCCGGCTCTGCTCCTCTCCTGTCGGCCCAATTGGAGAAACGTCTCCGCTGATCTCTCCTTGGCTCTGCTCCTCATTCTCCGGTCTCTCTTCGCTGCAGATCGCTCCTCCCGTCTGGTGCACCTGCCTCTCCTGCTGCTCCGCGCATTCCCGTGCGTAATGCCCCTGTTTCCCACATTTGAAACAGGTGAATGTTGGGCAGTCTCTGACGATATGGCCAGGCTGTATGCACAGGCGACAGACCTTCACCTGCCTGTCGTGTATCACACGAAAGTGTTCTGATCCTGCCGCCGTTTCGAACTTAGTCGAGTACGGGAGCGATTTGACAGTTTCATTAAATTTTACTTTCAAAAATCGCGTCCCGTCAGCAATCTCAGTTCCCGGCCACATCCGTCTCCTTATTCTGGACACCGCTTTCACTCCCCAGTCATTAAGTTTGTCCAGTATTGCCTCATCCTGTATATATGTGGGCAAATTAATAAAGGAGACCACCATCTCGTCAATGCCGATTTCTCGAGACATTATTATATTGTTTTTGATTTTCAGGCCATCTGTCAGCTTCGTTTTCCCGATGGAATCCCTCATTGTGAGCTCATAGCTCTTAGGCGTTTTAAATCGACAGCCAATAACTTCTCCACACTCCTCCTTCACTTTCCTTAGAAGCTCCATCATCGTTATTCTGTCTTCACCTTCTATCTCTACCACCAATGTTAATCTTCTTTCAAAGATTTTTTCACGGTCTCCATTGTCCATTATCAGTTTCTCTGGTCCTTTTTCCGTTCCATTTCCCGTTGCCACGTTGTCAGTCCGATTCATTCTTTTCGCCGAAATATCCCCCAAACAGCTGATGCTGTCGGGGGAATATCCTTCAGAATAAAGTTGGGATTTTCCAAAACGAAATTGACTTTTTTTTTTTTTTTAAAATACTGATAATGCACTTATGATTTTCAGAGCTTCTCATACACACACTTGCTCGTGCTCCAAAGGGGCGTGTTCAGGGTGGTATGGCCGTAAGCCATGGAAGAGCATGCACGCACGCCATTTATAGATGGTGAAACAGCGCCAAGGCTGGATGGCAAATGGTAATCTGTCATTTTCCTGCACTCAACAAGCGCCATGACAAGAGCCAGACGGCATTTAGTTTTGAGTTAATGCAGGTATACTCACTGAGAAAGAAAAAGAAAAAGATAAAGAAAAAAGAGAGTTTGTCCACTGATGCTGTTTTGCAAGGAGCTGCCTCCAATAAAGGAGGAGCAGCGCCCTGTGCGGATGAAAGGTGAGAATAAAAAGCTTACAGCACCGGGTATTCCCAGGCGGTCTCCCATCCAAGTACTGACCCGGCCCGACCCTGCTTAGCTTCCGAGATCGGACGAGATCGGGCGTATTCAGGGTGGTATGGCCGTAAGCCATGGAAGAGCATGCACGCACGCCATTTATAGATGGTGAAACAGCGCCAAGGCTGGATGGCAAATGGTAATCTGTCATTTTCCTGCACTCAACAAGCGCCATGACAAGAGCAAGATGATGATGATGATGATGATGATGCATGTGTTAATAGATGATGATGATGATGATGATGATGATAATGATGCTGCATGTGTTAATAGATGATGATGATGATGCTGCATGTGTTAATAGATGATGATGATGATGATGCATGTGCTAATAGATGATGATGATGATGATGATGATAATGATGCTGCATGTGTTAATAGATGATGATGATGATGATGACCATGTGTTAATAGATGATGATGATGATGATGATGATGCATGTGTTAATAGATGATGATGATGCTGCATGTGTTAATAGATGATGATGATGATGCATGTGTTAATAGATGATGATGATGATGATGCATGTGTTAATAGATGATGATGATGATGATGCATGTGTTAATAGATGATGATGATGATGATGATGATGCTGCATGTGTTAATAGATGATGATGATGATGACGATGATGATGCTGCATGTGTTAATAGATGATGATGATGATGATGATGATGCAGATGCATGTGTTAATAGATGATGATGATGATGATGTGTTAATAGATGATGATGATGATGCATGTGTTAATAGATGATGATGATGATGATGATGCATGTGTTAATAGATGATGATGATGATGATGATGATGATGATGATGATGCTGCTGCATGTGTTAATAGATGATGATGATGATGATGATGATGATGATGATGATGCTGCTGCATGTGTTAATAGATGATGATGATGATGATGATGATGATGCTGCTGCATGTGTTAATAGATGATGATGATGATGATGATGATGATGCTGCTGCATGTGTTAATAGATGATGATGATGATGATGATGATGATGATGATGATGATGATGATGATGCTGCTGCATGTGTTAATAGATGATGATGATGATGATGACGATGATGCTGCTGCCTGTGTTAATAGATGATGATGATGATGATGACGATGATGATGCTGCATGTGTTAATAGATGATGATGATGATGATGATGCATGTGTTAATAGATGATGATGATGATGATGATGCATGTGTTAATAGATGATGATGATGATGATGATGATAATGATGCTGCATGTGTTAATAGATGATGATGATGATGCTGCATGTGTTAATAGATGATGATGATGATGATGCATGTGCTAATAGATGATGATGATGATGATGATGATAATGATGCTGCATGTGTTAATAGATGATGATGATGATGATGATGATGCATGTGTTAATAGATGATGATGATGATGCATGTGTTAATAGATGATGATGATGATGCATGTGTTAATAGATGATGATGATGATGATGCATGTGTTAATAGATGATGATGATGATGATGACGATGATGATGCTGCATGTGTTAATAGATGATGATGATGATGATGATGATGATGATGATGCAGATGCATGTGTTAATAGATGATGATGATGATGATGTGTTAATAGATGATGATGATGATGATGCATGTGTTAATAGATGATGATGATGATGATGCATGTGTTAATAGATGATGATGATGATGATGATGCATGTGTTAATAGATGATGATGATGATGATGATGATGATGATGATGATGCATGTGTTAATAGATGATGATGATGATGATGATGATGATGATGATGATGCTGCTGCATGTGTTAATAGATGATGATGATGATGATGATGATGCTGCTGCATGTGTTAATAGATGATGATGATGATGATGATGATGATGATGATGATGATGATGATGCTGCTGCATGTGTTAATAGATGATGATGATGGTGATGATGATGATGATGCTGCTGCATGTGTTAATAGATGATGATGATGGTGATGGTGATGATGATGATGATGCTGCTGCATGTGTTAATAGATGATGATGATGGTGATGATGATGATGATGATGATGATGCTGCTGCATGTGTTAATAGATGATGATGATGGTGATGATGATGCTGCATGTGTTAATAGATGATGATGATGATGATGATGATGATGATGATGATGATGATGCAGATGCATGTGTTAATAGATGATGATGATGATGATGCAGATGCATGTGTTAATAGATGATGATGATGATGATGCAGATGCATGTGTTAATAGATGATGATGATGATGATGCAGATGCATGTGTTAATAGATGATGATGATGATGATGATGCATGTGTTAATACATGATGATGATGATGATGCATGTGTTAATTGATGATGATGATGATGATGATGATGATGATGATGATGCATGTGTTAATAGATGATGATGATGATGATGCATGTGTTAATAGATGATGATGATGATGATGCATGTGTTAATAGATGATGATGATGATGATGATGATGCATGTGTTAATAGATGATGATGATGATGATGCATGTGTTAATAGATGATGATGATGATGATGATGATGCAGATGCATGTGTTAATAGATGATGATGATGATGATGCAGATGCATGTGTTAATACATGATGATGATGATGATGATGATGCATGTGTTAATTGATGATGATGATGATGATGATGATGCATGTGTTAATTGATGATGATGATGATGATGATGCATGTGTTAATAGATGATGATGATGATGATGCATGTATGAGGGGCCGTACAAGACATAATTCATTCTGGCCCTATACATCCTCCTTACACATACATATATTTTCACTCACACATTCATATATTTTCACTCACACATTCATATATTTTCACTCTCACATCCATATATTTTCACTCTCACATTCATATATTTTCACTCACACATTCATATATTTTCACTCACACATTTATATATTTGAACACACACACTGATACATTTTTCTCTCATATTCATATATTTTATGCACAATCGCATACATTTAATACTATAAGTAATATATGTATGTATAAGGAAAATGTATGTATGTGCAAAGAAAATATATGTATGTAAGAGAAGAATGTATGTATGTGTGAGTGAAAGTATAGTGGAAACGGAAGGCAGTCCATTTATCATCTACATACTCCGGTACAATAGGTGGCGGTATACAACGCGCCATTAAACCAAACGAAGAAGAAGAATTTATGGCGCTGTGATTGGCTGAGAAGGATGTTATTGACGTGGGTCTGCTGTGGTGAAACTACAATGTTCTCAAGATGGACTACAAAATGCACACAAGAACGTATGGAGCGTATATTCTCATCGTGTTGTTTCATGCAGGATATATTAACGTGGACAACACAGTGAAAGATACCCAGATAGCACACATACAACTGGCCGACGTCGGGCTGAGGTCGACACATCGGCCTTGAATTTATAACGTGTAACAAGCGTCGGCCGCTGGGCGGATATGTTTAAATGCTTTGGGTCGGCCCAGTACCGAAGAATTTCTGCCCTCATACGGAAGTCGCCGCAGAGGCGGAATTTCATCTCCGCGGTTTGTTTGGAACTGAGCCCGCAGGACACAGCATCTCATCTCAGTTGGTTTCAGGTAAGCTAATTGGAATAAATTGGCAGAAAATAGCTATGTTGTTTCTTCTGTGACTGTTCCTGGTGAGTGGCGATGCACGACTGGGTGTATATGGCACATGTCCCCACCAGCTAATGTTATCTTTCGTTAGCTGATAGCTAGTTTAGCTTATGTTAGCTAACAGGCTACAACTGTGGTGTTTTCATTTTATTTTCCCTAGTCGACGTTATCTGCTCATCTGGTTATCGTGAGCACTCGTTTTGGGTTAAATTGGACGTGTCCGTAGCTGCCACCCATGGTCCCGCACCCCCGGCCTGACCTCCGGGGTCCTGGACGTGTGCTCAAGTGTCTGGGAGAGGAGCAAAGAGGAGCGCGGAGGTAAGGCGGGGCGGCCGACACTGTGTATCCCAGAACGGGTGCTCAAGTGTCGGTGAGCGGAGAGGAGCGCGGAGGTGAAATAGTTAAGTTTAAGGATGCCTTCGGTATGTTGTTAATGTGATTTTTTTTATGGGCAATTTATCAGTCGCGGTCTCCTCCTCTGCAAAGCAAACTGACCCGGTGGCTACAGGTAACAGCGCAGTTTTGAAACCACTGTTTTCCGAGATGAAGGAATGATTGTTGAGCTGTTGTTAAGTTAATGGAGTTAACGCCGGATCCCGTTATTTAACAGTTTCAACACTAAATTAAGCAGAGTGTCGGACCCAAAGCCTTCAATCTGGCTAAAATATATCTGAAATGTTAAAAAAATACAGTGGTGAAGTAGGAATTTGTTTCTTGAAGTTATGTGCTCATCATCTTTTCTGTGTCTTGCAGGCTGCCAGGAGAAGCGGACTGGCCATCAGATATTGTTTGTGGAAATTTGAAAATAAAGTTTGTCAAATGACTTTGTCTCTTCATTGTGCACACTTACACACGAAATGGGGTAACAGGTATGGTGTAAGACAACTTTCAAAAAGATATGTGCATAATTTTAACCATTCGTATTCGTAATGTTAAACATTTGTATGTCAATGAAATTGTTGTACACAAAATTCTGCTGTCACATACGTGAGTCTGTGAAACTGTTTGGGTTAGGATTGTTTTTATGTGAGTATGAATCTAAAAGCTGTGAGTGCAAAGTGTTATGAATATAACTCTAATTTCTACAACTATGAAGTCCTCACTGTGAACACCAATTCAAGTTTATGGGTGCGAGAAAAGTGTTGAAACAACGTCACTGAGGTCACAGGCAGGTCACAGGAGAAAGTAATCGAACCACGATTCCTCCAAACGCGCATGCCCCAAAGGCAAAGATGACCGCGGAGTGGAGCTGCCAGCTTATGTTGCTGTGTCCTATTCCTACACTCATGTAAATCATTCTTTAGACCACACAGATTAGGGTACCCGATCCAAACAGCCTACATCAAGAAATTTTTGATGTAAACTGCTAACAGCAGAGTTGGAACAGAGTGACATGCAGGTTTGACTCTGAGCTGAGAGTAAATGATGAGCTACAGTGTACAGGTGGTGCTGTGACTGGCTGGTAACTGAAGCCTGATCCACTGAATCGTTTCTGATAAGAACAGCCAAATGTATCTTTATTTTTCGTTTATTTTTCATTTTCATTTCTGCCATACTATCAACACATGCTCATTCTTCCATACAGGTAGGCCTACTTGTGGATCTGAAATGAAAAGTAAATAATAATAATAATAATAATACATACACTAAAAACTCTTACCCCATGTGGCCTAAATGATGAATTATTATTAAATGTAATGATATAAAGCAGTCCTGAAAGTAATTCCTTGTTGCTTTATATACTGATACTTGAAGTAAGATTCTGATGTGGACAAGATATGATCACTCTGATGTTTTGACCTGTTTACTGTTTTGTATCATGTCTATCTATAATCTTAGTATTGTTAGTCTCAGCTAGGTTTGACAGTGACTACAGCAGATAGATAAACCTCTTTTTTCCTGTTCTGCAGAGTTCCTGCTGGTCCTAACCTTGATCTGCCAACTCAGACTTCAAAAGTTATGACTGATTTTTATCCTACATCGGACCTATACAGCCTTTTAATGTTACGACTTATATTCTTCTACATAATTTCTTCCCTCGGGAGTCTTTTCAAAAAAATAACTTCTATTTAAATTTGTCTACTTATAAGATTTTTTCTCTTCAATACATCTTTTCAACTTAAAATATATATGTTTTTTTTTTCTCTACTTGATGTTTTTCCTGTATTGATTATGGTACTTTGTTGCATTTGCATTTCTGTATTTTCTATGAACTGGTGGTGTGATGTTGGACACTGACTTATTGATTGACAGAGGAGGAGATTACTCAGAGCCACAAGGTGAAATCTGTTCACCACTAATGAGACTCAGGTGTGGGTCATTGTGGACTTTGCCTCCAGTTTAAGTGAACTGTGTTTTCTCTCTGTCAGCATCTACCTGATGAAGGTCCATGACCAAAACGTTGTAGTCTAATAAATTTAACCTTTTTCTACAAGTGCAAACAGTGTGCAGGTGTTCTCTTTTTTGATTCAGAAAATGCTAAGTTGAAATTAGTTCAATATCTGTTAAAAAATAAATCATTATTTGCTAAACTGAAGGCAAATTACTTTCAAAAAGAGCCAGTGTTGGCGGTTAGCCCACAAGAGTACCCAATGGGACTAACCCCAGACAGCCTATGGGACTAGCTTAATGCTACTTCTGCTATCTCACTGGAAGTCACGCACAAAATCATTTCTATAATAGTGCCATAGATATCAACAAGATCCTGGACCATGTAAACATATCTACGTTAATTAACAGATGTGAATACGTCCACATATGGGTCTTGAAAGTTATGTTAAAACACTCCACCACACTTGCCTTAACCCGCTGTTACCAGAACCTTAAAAAATCCAAAATGTGTGACTGTGATGTAAGAAATAATACTGCAAATGAATAGAAATATGGGTTGACTGTAACTGTAAAAGAAAAAAAGAGGATAACCAAGACAAAATGAGTGCTCTGTAAATGTAATAGAATGGAGGTGGTGAAAATAGTATCACCTGCAGATAATTAAAAGTGTCACTATTAGCAGAAATGATAAGAGAAATAACAATTGAAAATCATGGGAAGGTGGTTGGAGGAACTGACTCTGTGAAAGTCTTTAATCTTTAATTAAGTCTTTAATTTAAAAAAATAATTTTATTGGTGCTACCCAAATCAATCAAAGGGGCAAGCCCGCACCTTCAAGTAGTTGATATCCTGTTGAGATACATTACCTCTTTTTACCTGAGCAGAGATCGGTACGGACGTGTGTTGACACAGTGACCGCAGTAGACACGAGTAAAGTAAAATATCTGTGTGCTTACGGTGATTTACCACAGCTTCCTAAAGTTTTGATACCGACTTTATGAGTAAATATCTCCCCAACCAGATTTACCGACCCAAAATGACCTGTGGGTGATTCCATGAAACCAGTGCCTTTTCAACTTTGAAAAGTTAAATTCAAAATAAATTTAATCACCTCTTTTTTAATTTGCATGAAGTATGAACATCTTAAAGTGACAGAAAAAAGTGTTGTGCCATCTCAGGTTATTTCATTTAATATTTTATGACTGTTTTTCTCCTAAATGTTTTGATAGCTTTGTCAACCGTGTAACAGACATAAGCATGATCATATACTACATTTCTAATTTGAAATATGTAATATATTTCACATATATGAGCAGTACTTGAGTCCCTCTCTTTACTGAGATTACTTTCTGATTTTAGTTTTTTCTCCCGATATAATATTTTTTCATTTTGATGAACAAGAGCACCCTATGTTTGGATGACGATCACAGTTCTTTTAAGAAAACAATATATTTATTATATTATATTTTACATTTACATTATATTTTATTATATTTATATTAGCAGAAATCTGCCATTTTTTTTTTTAACTTTATATCAGTTAACTGACAATAACAGGATTGACGTTATGATAACAGGATTGACAAGGGTAACAGGGATGACAGGACACACATTGTGTGCGTATACTGCACCTTTTCACAGTATTGTGTAGTAGTACAAGTTTTGCCCACAAGGTAGCATTGTATTAATGACATTTCTAGGCGGTCTACATTTTCATTGCTGTTCCATGCATGCATCATTGACAAGCAGCGCTGTTAGAAGAGACTGCATGACATCTGCCAGACAAACTTCGCATCACTCAAAACAGGCAGCAAAAACAGTATCAGTGTGAGGCTGTATCATTTCACTGAGTAAGATCCGACCATATGTCTCTCTGAATCTCCACATGTCGGGCAGTGACTGGCAGGGGCACAGGGATGAGACGCAGTATGTCTTTGTGGAGGTAACAGAGTACGTCATCTCGAGAAGGCCAAAAAAATCTGTTCTCCCCTATGCGATGCATGTATTTGACCTGGACATAGGACTCATCTTTTGCCATCGCAATCCCTGGGTAGAGGTTATTCTCATATTTGACAATACACCACTTTCTGCCTCTGGGTTGGTCCAGTCAACTCCAGTGGGTTGGACAGGAGTTTGGTCACACTGAAAATGGAAGACTTGGGAGCCATGGCATTGACAGCCAAGCTTCTTCATAGTTGCACACATGCAACTGACGTCACGACAGATCAGGCTCCCTCTTGCCAGTGTGATGACCTGATGGAGGCGCATTGTTGAGGGCACCGGCAGGATGTTTTGAGGCATGGCCTGCACAGCCTTCTCAACTCAAATAGAGATTTTGCATCTGGTATGTCCAGGCCTTTGCTGACAAGGTCATCTGCTTGTCTTTTCAGCGCTCCTCCTACTCCATCAGGAGCGCCCTTGCCATGACTTGGCATGAATGCAGGGAAACTAGGCTAAACCCTGATCTATGTCACACCTGTTGCGCAAAAAAAGTAACAGGGTTGACAGTAACAGGGTTGACCACTTTAATCAAATGCGCTCATTGCTGGCTAAAAGCTAATGTTCACAAAGCACTTTGAAAGGTTATTACTTGTAGATTTTGATTATATTGTCAGAAATTTGAAATTATTTTGATTTATATGTTGAAAAATGATAACAGGACTGACACAGTATGGTTGTCCCCCCTCGTCAAATATTGTAAAACATTAAAAATAGTACATCAGAAGTGGGAGAAACTTACTTGTTCTTGAGGTGCTAACATCCAGTTTAAATGATGATGCAACTTCCTGTAAATTATGGCATTTCTGGAAAGTACCATTATTTACAGGGGTATTTTGGTGAGGATAACAGGGTTGACATGAAATCAGGGGACACAGATAAATGTACATATATTTTAAAATATAGTATATATTTATGCCAAAAACATTGTTTAACAATAAGTTCACACATAAAACAATATGAAAATGGGGAAAAAAATAATTTTTCTCCACATTTTACAAATTAAAAGTCCTGCTGAAGTAAAACTATTCTAGTGAGGGACAGGCCAAAAACCTCACTCTCATCAGTATAAACTTGTTTTATATATTTAAAATATTAATTAATTTACTTTAATTTTATGTTATATGTCAGGCAAAAGACACAGCAATATGGGGTGCCGTTTGTAAAGTGGCTCACGCTGAAAATAACATCAACTTTTTGCCACATTTAGCTTCAAACAATGTTTAAAAAAGTGCTGAATTTTTTAACGTCACCTTTTACCACATTTACAGCAATATTTGTTAACTTAGAAATATATTAAATAGTTAAATCTAAATAGTAAATGTGGCACCTAAATGTTAAATGTTAAATCTAAATATTAAATCTAAATCTAAATCTAAATGTTAAATCTAAATCTAAATCTAAATGCTAAATCTAAATATTAAATATAAATAAAAATGTTAAATCTAAATATTAAATAAATATAAATATAAATGTTAAATCTAAATATTAAATATAAATAAAATATAAAAGTTAAATCTAAATCTAAATGTTAAATATAAATATTAAATATTAATATAAATCTAAATGCTAAATCTAAATAAATGTTAAATGTTAAATCTAAATGTTCTGGGTGAAACTAAATATTTAGCTAATATGCAAATTCACACTGCCGGTGCCGGAAGTACCAAAATAAAAGCTTGAGATGTCACACTGTGTTTATAGAATCAAATAACGAATTAAAACCAACTTATCGGGGGAAATGAACACTTGAACATACATTAGCGTGATAAAAAACTACCTAAAATAACAAGAAACATGTTTGGAGAAATTTTATTTGACGTGTACTTTGAGTTGTTAGTGTCCCATCTATGGAGGGTGTGGGACTTATGACCTGTAACGTTACTACAGGCAGCCACAAGGGAGCGATCAAGATGTTTTGGCCAGCACTATCCTACCCCCCCCCCCCACCCACCCACTGTCGGCCACTTTCTCCATGCTCCTTGCTGCTTGCCATCATGTCGACATGTCCGACTTAGCTGAAAACATTGGACGGGCCGTTCTGGCGGCAATACAGAATTTAGCAGTGCATCGACAGCGACAGTATCCGCCGTAGAGCCTCCACAACATTCGGTAAGTTTGTTTTCCAACTCGCATAGCATTAGGTTCTTACCAAGGCTAACTTAACTAAACTAGCTAACGTTAGCACAGTAGAAATTTGCTACTAGCATCAGTGCACATCATGCATAGCACATTTGTTTCGTTTCCTTTGACCGCTGGACATATTAACGTTAAAACACACTAAAGAAAATGTCGCTAATATTTGTAAATGTCTCTTCAGGCTTCCACCAGCAATACACCTGGAGCAGCCACACCCGCCACCTCCACCGGGATATCGTACCGCTCGGTATACTTCATACTCATGTAACCTAGCTAGCTGTTTGTTTGTTTTTAATCTGTGTGGTGTAATATTTCGACTTTAATTCCGATCATGGTGGCATATTACACACAACACCAACATGTTACAAGATAATAACGTCTTTGGCATTTTATTTCTATTTTAAAACTCCTCAGGGCTCCAGTACCAGCGCGACCACATCTATACCAGCAACAGACTTCGCCCAGTGACCTGTCAGTCAGTAAGTATTAATTAATATTCATGCTCATATTTTTTTAGTTGATACTCTCTTTTGATTGTCCATTTTATTAATTTAAACGTTCCTTAAATTAACATACAGTACAATCTATATATTGTGTTTAGTCAGAAAGATAATGAGTAGATGTGAATGCTCATCTGTTATAGTGTCTATAATTCTCTCTCTTGAATGACCCATCTTTGTTATAGAAGCATGCTCAATGTCATATTCTGTGCTGTGTTCTAGGATGGCTACCAAGGAAGGCATCACATTTCTAAAGAGGAACTTGAACATGTTCTTTCACTGAAGACCACCTTTACTGAAGCTGCGTCTATTCTTTCAATCTCGAGGCCAACTTTCTACAAGTTATTGCAAGACTATAATATTCCAACATCAAAATTTAACAGCATCATTGATCAACAATTGGATCTTAAAGTGTCACAAATAAAAACTGCACACCCAAATGCTGGAGAAGTGATGCTTATGGGGCATCTGCGCTCTCAAAACATTGTGGTTCAAAGACAACGTTTAAGAGATTCACTGCGAAGGGTGGACCCAGTTGGTGTCCTAGCCAGGAGAAGAACAGCAATAGCTTGGCGAGTATATTCTGTCCCACATCCAAATTTCATATGGCATGTGGATGGAAATCATAGTTGAGTAGGTGGAAATTGTTTTTTCATGGTGCAATAGACGGCTACAGTAGGATGTTGATGTTTCTTCACTGCTCCAACAATAATCGAGCTGAAACTGTGAAAGACCTCTTTACTGCAGCTGTTTGACAGTTTGGTAGACCACTGCACATCAGGACTGATCATGGAGGAGAGAACGCTCAGATTTGGGAGGACATGCATGCGAGCAGGGGTGAAGGCTCTGTCTTAACGGGAAGCTCTGTGCACAACCAGAGGATTGAGCGTTTCAACCGAGACTTGAACAAAAACTGCAGCTATGTTTATGCACCTATTTTTTATGAACTGGAATCCCTGAGTATCCTAGACTTAGAAAATGCAACAGACCTATTTTGTCTCCATTATGTCTTTCTACCCAGAATCAACCGCACTTTGGAGGAATTCAAAGCTGGATATAACAATCACTCTATGTCATCTGAAGGAAATAGAACACCAGTTCAGCTTTTTACTCTGGACAGTTATTTGCTTCATCTTCACAACCCAGAACTCCCAACAACAGAGATAGTTTTTCGCTCCTCACCAAACTCTCGAAGAGGATTTTCCCCATTAAATGACAGAGATTTGCAAGAACTGAATGATACCATTCACCCTCTTCAAAACGACAACAATAATGGCAAAACATTGTTTCAGAGAACACAGCAGTTTGTTTTTGATAAACTTGTCAATGTGTGACCTCAGCATAACAGGGACAGATGGGTAACAGTGGCCTCAATTACAGTGTACCTTCAAAAGTATTCTTAAATGCTGTGAAACGAATATTGATGTTTGGTTGTGCTTCTTGAGGACTGCAACAGTTAAAGCTGGTCCCTTTTTCTGGAAGTGAGGCCTCTTGCCAACATATATATGTTTGATACAGTGATGATACAGTGAATAACACTCTTTAGGGCTCTATGTATTGATACGTAACTGTTTTCCACTACACTAAATGTAATTTCTTTGGTCAAATATTCAGCTTGAACCACAGAACAAGTTACCCTGTGATTCCTAAGGTTATGGAAAATTTCATCATCATGTGTGCCTTGACTGCCACATTTGAAGAAAATGGAGTATTAAGTTGTAGTCTGTTCGTTTTATACATTATAAACAACTATAGTAACCATCTGAAACGTACATTGAAAGTGTAAGAAATGTAAAATTAAATGTAAATATTAACTTGAGTTATAACATCAATACTGTACAAATATATTACAGCTCCTTAAGTAAAAGTATAAGTATTATGAGAAAAATGTACTTTAATAGGCTATTAAAAGTAAAAAATACTCGGTGCAGTAAAATGACACCTGTCAAGTGTTTTATTATATCTGTATCTGTATACATTACATACATTATTATTGTATCTGTATCATGTATCTCTGAGAAGATAACTGAGGGGTGTACTACAAAGCGAGATTAGTAGGTTAGCTCTCTTTTAAGATGGCTAGATCACCATGGTATTTTATGCTGCAAACATAAACCTGGTCCGGACCAGATTATGTTCGGAGTTTTCATCTTGAAATTGTCTAAAAAGCGCCTCTCACTGATCATCTCCTTTGAAAATAGCGTCATATGTGTCAGATTCTCAGCTGAGGAAATTAAGCAATATTACACGAGAGTGCGTGCTTTACCGTGATGCTTGCCGCATCACTGTCGTGACAATAATGAGGTAAAGCACATCCTCAAGTGTAATATTGCGATTATACAACAAGTTACTAACAGATTAAAAGATATAAATCAAAATATCTTAATATTTGGGTAAATTTGCTCTCAAAATACTTAAGTTTTTGCTAGTGTTATTTCCGTTTCCCTGGAACACAAGTGGTCTGACTAATAACTAGAACACAATCAGTCACGTCAGTGGACTCCAATACGTAATGAAGTCTAGTTTATTACTCCAGCAAGTAGACCAAGCCTTAGTAACAACGTAGCAACAGAGGATTTCTAGTCCCTGATGAGTCAGCAGCCAACTTGAACTAACATTGTTGCTTAAGTAGAGATTGTGAGATTTCCCAAACTGAAGAAATACCGCTCATATAAACACTAAACTGCTTTGCAGCTCAAACAGGATGTAACTAAGTTATCTGCTGGAAAAAAAAATCATGTTTCCATGGACAGATTTAGTTACTACGTCTGCAAACTTCACATGTATGTATTTAGGTGGCAGAGAGCGGCAGCCTGGTCCTGGTCGGCGAAACTGGTGAGGAGGACGAGGACGAGGAGGAGGACGAGGAGGAGGAGGAGGAGAGTGTGGACGAAACGAACGATTCTGCTGACGAGTTCGACACCATGGAGGCGGTGTTCTGGCGGCCTGGACGGCCAGCGGAGAGATCATCTTCATCTGCTTCTTTGCTGAGTGCGCAGAGGCCGGACCGGAGCCATAGCGCACAGTGGGAGGAGAAAGGAGAGAGCAGCGGTGCGCTGTCTGGCGGCCAAGGACGCAGACGGGAGGAGGGACGGTTCGGTGGCGGGGATGAGGACAGCAGAAAGGTAAGAAAGAAACTCGAGACTAAAGCCTGATTTATGGTCGTGCGTTGAATCGACGACGTCGCTACGTCGTAGGGTACGGGGCTACGCAGAAGGCTCGCCGTAGCCCCCGGCGTAGCCTGACGTGCACCTCCCCAAAAATGTAACTACGCGTCGCAGCGACGCAGACCCAGCGCAGACCGGCACGGCTGTGATTGGTTTGCTTGGTAGCAACACATTTCCGGTTTCGTATTTCCAGATTCCGGCAGCCCTGCCGTCTTTAAACATCTTCTGTTGCGATGTAGATGTTGCAGTGTTTTAAGGCTCATTATATACATGCCATTATACTCAACGTTCAATACGGATATGGATACCCGGCCGGAGCCGTCTGTCCGTGCTCCGCGTTCATTTCTTTGTGATCGGAAAAGCCGGAAGCTAAACGAAGAATCAACTAGAGACGACGATAACCACTCAGGAAATGAATGTAGTCTCCTACCGCTCTGGCGGTGAATTGCTCCGCGACGAAACGGAGTGACGGAGAAGTTCGAAGGGTTCACGACGGCGTCACGGCAGCCACGTAGCTACGACGTCGATTCAACGCACGACCATAAATCAGGCCTGATTTATGGTCGTGCGTTGAATCGACGTCGTAGAGTATGGGGCTATGCAGAAGGCTCGCCGTAGACCCCGGCAGAGCCTGACGTGCACCTCCCCAAAAATGTAACTACGTGTCGAGGTGACGCAGACCCAACGTGGACCGGCACAGCTCTGATTGGTTTGCTTGGTAGCAACGCATTTCCGGTTCCGTATTTTCAGATTGCGCCATCCCCGCCATCTTTAAACATCTTGTTGTTGAGCATGGATCAAGTCGAAGAGCGTCTCATTGAGGAGGTTAGAAAATATGAACACCTCTACAACTCCTCATCACCTCACTACAAAGACTGCCAGATGGCACAAAATTCTTGGAGGCAGATATCAAGTAACATTGACCTGGATGTGGCGGACTGCTTAAAAAGATGGAAGAACCTCAGGGACAAATACGTTCGCCTGAGGAAAAAGTTGGCCTCACGAAGCAGGGATCCAGGTGGAAAAAAAGTCCCCGCTTTCTACACCTTCCTGTCCTGGTTGGCTCCACACGTGAAGCATCGAGAGACGGAGTCAAATTATGATACACAGGTAAATATAAGTTCATTTTTCTTTACTGGTAGCCTCTCGGTTTGGGCGTGCTAAGCTAACAATGCTAGGGCATGATAAACAAAGCCCATAATGTCCCCCCCAACCTATTGTTTTCCACACAACTCATAATGTCTTCATAGCTCCATTAATCCGTGCATTTCTACAAAAAACTACACATTATAGGCAGTGGTGGACAAAGATTCCACATCCTGTATTACATAAAAAATACTAATACCACAGTGTGTACTCCACTACAAGTTAAAGTCCTGCATTCACAGCCTTATTTAAGTTAAAGTATGTAAATATGATCAGCAAAAATGTACTTAAAAGTCCTCACTGTGTAGTAAAATGCACCCTGTGTAGTGTTAGTATAAGATATTTTTGAATTAGTGGTAATGCTGCATTAATGTCTATGTTGCATTTTACTCAACTGTCTGCTTTTTCACTATCACAGGAAACATCTCCAGCATCCAGCATGGAGCCATCGTCACCCTCCTCAGAGGACCCTCCACCGTCATCCCAGCAACCCACAGTGTCCAGTCAGCCGTCCCCGCTGCCCTCGGCGTCCAGCCAGCCGTCCCCGCTGCCCTCGCCGTCCCCACTGCCCTCGCCGTCCACACCACCCACGCTGCTGTCCCCGCTGTCATCTCCTGTGTCGCGGATGGGACAGAAAAGGAAGCGCAGGGACCAGGACGAGCTATTCATGAAACAGCTGGCTGAGTTTCATGAGAAGCGATTGGAACTGCACCAGAGGTTGGCACAGGACACCAGGGATGAGTGCTCCAGGTTTGGGGAGACTGTGGCGGATTTTCTCAGGAGGGTGTCTGATGACAAGTGGCCTGACGCCATGTTTAAAGTCCTCCAGCTGCTGCATGACAGTGTGAAGCAGCAGTGAACTTTAAGAAAAAATTGCTCTTTTCTTTGTGTGATTTTTTTTTTTTTTTTGGGGGGGGGGGGGTTGTATTTTAATTTGGTTTCTATTTTTGCACAATGTAAATTAGTGATGCACGGATGGGCTCTGACGGCACCGAATCCGCATCTATCCATCAATCATCCATCCGCCACCCATCCGAGCAAATTAATTTTCTATAATTACAGACCCGCATCCACTCGCACCCGCATGTTTATATTATTAGGAAAGATTAGATCCTGGCCGATCCCATCAGCTGACTGAATAATCAATAAAACGGTGCTGTTACTCCATGCGTACAAGGCGCACATTGGCACTCTTAATGAGGAGACACTCATTTCTGCTGCTGCGGGGATCACTGTGTTAAATAAACCTTTCGACATGACTGCCTTCGCGCCCTCCATCATGCTCCGGTGTTCTGGTCCATGCACAGGGGTCCTCAATTAGGCTCAATGAGAGTCTGGCTGCCGGCCAGATTGTGCCTGATTAAATATAAATATTAAAATGTGTTGTTCACATTTTAGAGCATGCAATGCATTTTCCCCTCATTAATGTTTGTCAAAGCAATTTGTAAACTTTGTTTTAAAGGTTGCAATTTAAATAAAAGTTATTATTAGGCTATTATTTTCACCTGCCCATAACCCATCCGCCATTAATCAGATTGTTCATTTTTGTCACCCGACCGATCCACGGATTAACCGCGGACCAGGCGGTGCGCGTGTGCGTGTGCGCGCGTGTGTGTGCGCAACTATTGTAATAATTCACCTGTTTTAGTGCGAGTTACACTTTATATTCGTACATTAATGTATGATGTAATGTGTCTTGCACTGTTTTAGTTCATATAATAGTTTAATATATAGTTTCTTTTTTATATGCACACCTATATAGATATATTAATAGGTTAAGTTGTTATAATTTGAGTTTTTATTAATGTTGGATTTTTGCCCTTTTGTACTTCCTGCACATTACCAAATTTATGGGAAAAAACCAAGTTCATTTCACAACTGACATTTATTCACACTCACATGGTAGTGGCCATAATGATAATTCTGAATGTTTAATAGATGAAAAAATATTGATACTAAAAACATAGAAACATTTTTCCACAGCACACATTTGGACTTGTTTATTCCCAAAACATCCATTTACAAAACATGATGACAGCAATAACGTCATGACTCAGTTTTTCTTCAGTGACTCAATGTACATTCAGTATTCAGACTTTGATCTGTACTAGCCAAGAGTGCCACGGCACACTATATCATTCTGCCATGGCACAATTCCTTGCGGTGATTGAAAGAAGGCAGTCAAATCATTGCGGACAGCCTGGGCAGCTCTGGTGGAATGGTTCCTTGACATCTGTGAGGGATCTATGGATCCCACCAGATTTGAGTCACCTGCTACCAGTCTTTGCCACTCCCCAGGCTCCACCGATCCACCCAAATCAGAGTCCGCAAAGCTTGGTGGTATGTATCTGGTCTCTGGTGTGTTCAGATTGTCAGTGTAGGCCAGGTAGTTGTGCAGGGCGACACATGCCTTTACAACATCCACGGCCTTCTCTGGCAGGAACTCAATGTCGCCCAAGAATCCTCCACCTTGCCACCATGATTCCAAAGCTGTTTTCAATAACCCGCCTGGCTCTGGAAAGACGGTATTTGAAGGTCTGCTTCTCCATGCTCAGATTTGTCCCTGCATAGGAAAGTCGACAGTAGAATATTAATAAATAGAAAATTGTTGTGTCACAATCATGTGAATTACAAACAAAAGTAAGTGGCCATTACAAGAAAATTAAGTGTGAAATTAAGTCTGTGCCATACCTGGGAAGGGGCGCATGAGATTGCAGTGTAGGGGGAAGGCAGCATCACCGACAATCACATGGGGGATCTGGACTTCTGTTCCGGGGAGTTTTGCTGGTGCGGGCAGATTTAGCTCATGGTCAAGCAGCATCAAACCAAATTTGCTCTCCTTGAAAATGCCCCCATCGCTTTCCCCTCCATATCCGCCCACGTCCAACATGGTGAAGCGATACCTATCAGGAAGAAATTGAGCATTATTTAGAGTTACTTAATAATGTGACTGATCTAAAGGCTAATTAAACACTAATTATCTGTACCCAATACAACTTTATGTAATCTAACCCCTGGGTCTTCTGTTGTTTGCTGTTTTCTTGTATACTGTCTGTATGTTGTTTGTTTGTTAATGGAAATAATAAAATAAAAATAAATAATTATAATACAATAATAATAAAGCAATACTTTGCATCACACGTTGCCATCATAACAATGGAGTGACAACCCTTGTAGTTGAAGTAGTCACTCCCGGAGCGTGGCGGTGCCTTTATGTTGACATGCTTCCCGTCGACACCTCCATTTGCAGTTTGGGAAGTTTCACAATCGCCAAAAGTCTGCAGCAATAGCTTCCCACTGGCTAGTGGAAGGGCACGGAAGAAATTCAGGATGCAGGGCCCTCCATAAAGCTTTGCAGACCTCTGACAGTACAGCAGACACAGTGCTGGAGGACAGCTTGTAGCTTGCTGCAACAGCCTGTTGGCTGCCACCAGACGCTAAAATTCTCAAAGTGACTGCAAGTCTCTGGGCAGCATCAACAGGCATGGAGTGTGTGCTCTGGTGAGATATCAGCGGCTGCAAACGTTGACCCAACGCACGACCATAAATCAGGCTTAAGTCTCAAAAGGGGAAAGAAATCTTCATGAAACTGACAATGTACTGCTGATCTAAGATTTTTCCCCTTCACCTTTTATCGCCATGGTTTTGATTTCAACACTAAATGTAAACGGGCTCAGGCAAAAGGAGAAATTCCTGAAACTAATGTCTACGTGTGACTCAGACATTCTGTGCTTACAGGAAACACACTGGGACTGTGAATTGGTGCAGCTCCTCCAAAAGGTGTGGAGTGGGACAATATTCTCCAGTTTTGCCTCGAATAGAGCGAGAGGAGTCAATGTGTTGATTCCCAGGTGATTTAAAAAGGTGCAGCACAACTTGTGCCAAGTGACAATGATGGACGCTGGCTAAAGGTCAGTCTCCAACACAAACTCTTGAAAAGCGAAGGACAATTTGTTTTGATGTGTGTTTATGCACCCAACACAGAAACGGACAGAATGACTTTTTTAAAGCAACTGATGCCTGTGATGTTGGACTGTGATATGATTTTGGGGGATTTCAATGTTAAATTGAGCCACCTGGACTATTTAAGAGACTCGCACTTTAAGTTGGATGGCTCACGGACAGTTTTGAATTATTTATTGAATAAGTTTGATTTCTGTGATTTGTGGAGAGCATTGAATCCTGGCTCAAGAGACTTTTCTCGCCTGCAGGTGGTGAAGGGCCACGTACGGCAGAGCCGTATCGATTTATGTTTAGTTAAGAAATTTGCTTTGTCCATTTTTTCTAATGTAAAACACAGGTACACAGTATTTAGTGACCATTGTTTTTTGGATGTGGATGTGGGAGGGAAGGGGAGGGTGAAAGGGGGAAGTCTTTGGCATTTCAATGCCTCTTTGGTAAAGGACAAAAAAATATGTTGATTGCATTAAGAAACTCATTATTAATGAATGTGCTACTCCTGATTTCAGTGCAGATATTATTTCTTGGTGGGAGAACTTAAAGTTAAAAATTCAATATAAGAGTATTAATTTTGCCAAACGACTTAATTTCGAAAGACGGGGTATTGAACGGGATTTACGATTGGAGTTTTCTAAATTAAAGGGGGAACCAATTTTGGACATAGAGAGATTTTTATGGGTTCAAAACGAACTGGATAAATTAGAACAAATGTACAGGGGCACTGATCAGGAGTCGAGCACAATATGCCTTGGAAGGGGAGAAGAGTACAAAGTTTTTCTTGAATCTGGAAAAATTTAAACAAGTTTCCCGCCTCTCTTCCTCTGCTTTGCCGTGTCTTCGTGGTCCGAATCAGACAGACCACCTTTTCTGCTGCACCCATTTCCTGCTGTCGATTCTACGTTGTCATGCACTGGCTCGTCCCGCTGTCGGCTCCGGCTCCTGTGCGCAGGCGTTGCACCAGTAGGCACCAGTATAGACGATCTCCCTCCAGCCCTGCCAGGTCTCCTGAAGCCCGTTGTCATCTCAGTATATTCATCACTTGAATCGATCATTTCTCCCAGTAGAGACAAACTCTTCTCACGAGCCATCAGCCTCTCTTCAGTGCGAATGTTCGATTCACTTGTCTCGGGAATCACTCCGCTCCCGACCTCCACCGGAGCGCTCCGCTCTTCTTCTTCTTCACCCTCAGACATATAAGCAGTGTCATCATGTTTGCACTTACACTTAATGTCCTTACAGGTTGTGCACTTGTCCGCCGTTGCCGTACACTCTCGTGCATAATGGCCTGTCTCTTTGCAATTAAAGCAGCGGAACTCCGGACATTCGCGCATGATGTGGCCAGACTGGAGGCACCGGCGGCATACCTTTTGCTGACTGTCGTGCAGAACTCTGAAGTATTCAGCTCCTTCAATGGTGTTAAACCGTGTGCTGTATGGCAGGGATGTAACCAGTTCAGTAAACCGCACTTTGAGGAAGCGTGTCCCATCAAGCACATCTGTGCCAGCCCATTTTCGTTTTTTAATTGGCGACACAGGTTCAACCCCCCACAGAGTCAGCTTTTCGAAGATCTGGTCGTCAGTGATATAAAGGGGCAAATTAAGAAATGACACAATTTTAATGTCTCGGGAGATTTCCGAGGCTATCACTTGTCTGTCGCCGATTTTGAAGCCGTCCAAAAGTCGTTCTTTGCCTTTGGGGTTATTCATGGTGATCTCCCATTTATTCGTCCCCTTATTTCTGCATCCCAGAACGTGGCCACAGGTACTTTCAACGGCTTTTAGGAGTTGAATCATTGGGAACGATGGCTTACCCTCCACCTCCACAGCAACCACCAGATCCTTCAGGAAATCAGGCTTCCCTCCATTTTCCGCTGGCGTACCTCCCGCTTCTCTGCCGCCATTGTCTTTAGCCATGTCCACCGTCTTTGTCAAGTTTGCCGCTCCGGTAATCTCTCCAGCCGGCGTCTTTCCACCTCTCACCAACGCCGAATTCCTGTCCCCCACCTTCTCAGCCTGTCTGCATGGAAGCTCGACCTCCCGAGCTCTTTCGCCATTTCTTTAAGGATTGTCCATTTTCCGATAGTCCGTTGCCATTCCAAACTTCTTAACCGTAGTATCCAACCAGTGTTTTCGTCTTTACTCCACCGAAGCCCCCAAGCAGCACACAACTGCTCGGGGAGAAACTGCGGGGATAGAAAGACTCACTTTTTTTCAAAAACGCCACAAACACGAAAGGAAAAACACAGGCAAGCACACTCTCCATATGCCGTGCTCTGCTGCTCGCTTCCTCTCTCCACAGCCACACTCCCGGCAGTGACGTGACATGCGTTCAGGGTGGTATGGCCGTAAGCCATGGAAGAGCATGCACGCATGCCATTTATAGATGGTGAAACAGCACCAAGGGTGGATGGCAAATGGTAATCTGTCATTTTCCTGCACTCAACAAGCGCCATGACAAGAGCCAGACGGCATTTAGTTTTGAGTCAATGCAGGTATACTCACTGAGAAAGAAAGAAAGGAAAAAAAACAGAAAAAGAAAAAGGAGAGTTTGTCCACTGATGCTGTTTTGCAAGGAGCTGGCTCCAATAAAGGAGGAGCAGCGCTCTGTGCGGATGAAAGGTTAGAATAAAAAGCTGACAGCACCGGGTATTCCCAGGCGGTCTCCCATCCAAGTACTGACCCGGCCCGACCCTGCTTAGCTTCCGAGATCGGAACAAGATCGGGCGTATTATTTATTTATTTATTTTTTAATCAAAAATATGCTTTACATTTTACAGAAAAAATACAATGTACATAAAAAACATCATCAATAAATTTAGACATTCTCAAGCTTACAAGAACACAGGAATTGATACTTGTAAAGACACCAGTCCCATCTTCCCTTCTCTCACCCTCATACATCCCAGTCCCACAGCAAGCCCCCCCCCCTCATCACGAGAAACCAGACAGTTGGCTGAGAGAGAGAGCAAAGGGAGCCCTGTGGGACTGTGCATGATGCAATAATAAATCTGTCTCTTTACAATCGCTCTGAAAATTGGCTCGATTTGTACATACCTGTTCTCACGCAACATATAATTACGCCGAATCTGAATAGAACGCCTCGCTTGGCTCAATAAAAATTGGCACAGTACCACATTGGTCACCTTGCTCTCTCTCCAAGCACCAAATAAGATAAATGGCTCCCACATGTCTCTGTTGTCTCATATCAAGCCCAGCTTCTTTATCAACACGAGTTTCAAAAACTGGAAAAAGGTAGCAAGCCCCGTACACTCACAAAACCAGTGTAGCGTGGTTTCTGGAGTATTGTTACAAATGTTACATGCAGCCCCCTCCACAGCCGCTATTCTGTGCAAGATAACTTTAGAAAAGAGCTTGTTGTGACGCAGAAAGAAATCAGTGTTCTCAGCTTGGATGCTGTTCCCCTTTTATCCTCCACCCTCCCCAAATCAACCGTGATGAGCTCCCCGGGAAAATGCGTGTCCAGAAGGCTAGGGAGGCAGGCGGCTGTGTAACCTTCGTGATCATTAACTTACACAAATCTTTTGTTCCTAGGCAACTAAACACCTTCAACCCCCCAGGAGATTGTACATACAGCTGAAGTCCGACTCAACATCACAAAACACATGCTTTCTCAATCAACATTTTTCACTTGACTGGAAGCCCGCACATAATATCGTTGTACATCGCCTCCACTCTTGAGAGGCTCACCTCGTCATACTTCTCGCAAATACATTCAAAAATGGCCTGAACAGGTAAAAAACCAGGTATGAACTCATACATGATGTCCTTTTAACTGGACGAAACCAGAATTGATCCATGCTGCATCAAAGAGAGACTTTTCCTTTTTTACGATTTTACCTTTACCAAATAAAGGCATCTGTTTTATCAGTGCTAAATCTGCACAATCATAAACCATGTGCCGTAAAAAATCCCCCTGAGCTGCACAGACCTCCTGATAGAAAGCTGGCAGCTTTAGGGTCAACGATTTCCGAAGTGTCATCAAAAGGACAAAATCATTTATCCCAAGTACTTCATGCAAGAAAAATCTCATGGTGGACTTCCACCCCACCTCCGAGGGATCGTAGAGGTACTTCCTCACCATCTTCAGTCTATAGGCTTGTAATTTGGTCACAACATCAATCAACTTTAAACCACCACCCTCATAACCCGCCCACAATGTTTTGGTCGCAATCTTACCCTTTGCGGATCCCCACAGGAAGTGAGTCATCATACTATTCAAACGATTCCTTACCCACAATGGCAAATCTAACACTGCTAATACATAATTCAATTTGGAAGCCAGTAGACAATTCCATACTACTACTTTTCCCCGCAAGGTGAGCTCACGACCACTCCAAAAATTAATGCAAGCCTGCATTTTGTTAAGCCGCTCCGACAACATCACGTCCCTGGCCGCAGCTCTGTCAATACCAAAGTGAACACCCAGAATTTTAATTCGATCCGTTTTCACAGAGAATATGGACATCAAATTTACCGGCGCATTCACGTTCAAAAACTAGTAGCAGTAGAAGTCATAGTAAGAGAAAAAGTAATAGTAATAGTTGTAATAGTAATAGTAGTAATAGTAGTAGTAGTAGTAATAGTAGTAGAAGTAGTAGTAGAAGTAATAGTAGAAGTAGTACTAGAAGTAGTAGTAGAAGTAGTAGAAGTAGTAGAAATAGTAGTAGAATTAGTGGTAGAAATAGTAGTAGAAGTAGTAGAAGTAGTAAAAGTAGTAGTAGAAGTAGTAGTAGAATTAGTAGAAGTAGTAAAAGTAATAGTAGAAGTGGGTTTGAAGAATTCTCTCATAGACTTCCATTGTAAAAATTGGTTAAAAAAAGTTTTACAGTGTAAAAACTATAAAAGTTAGAAAGCTGAAAAGTAATAGCATTAATGTCCTAAAAGAGCTTAACATTCTGGTAGTTGAATGGTTTTAATAGCATAAAGTATGAAGGAGTTGATAGCGGTCAAAAAAGGTACGGAAGAAGAAGAATAACTAGAGAAGCAATTTCTGAAGAAATTGCGGGTGTGAATGCTACGAGCTGAAGCCACGCTGCAATGCTGCCTTGAATACAATAAAGTTTGAATGATTTGAATGTGTGAAAGTTTGTTGAAATGCTGACGCCACACTGAATAGCTGCCTTTAAGAAAATGAAGTTTGAATGATGTGAATGTTTTACTGAGATTTATGAAATCCAATTTGGCCGCCGCCTAGTGACGCTACAACATGCAAATTAGATGAGTTAATTTACTTCCAAAAGATTCCTCTTCCTTTATTTTGAGGGTGAGACGACAAAAACAGCACAAAACAAAAGAAATCTACTGTGTAAATATGTTAAAAATGCTGTTTTACTGAGTTTTATGAAATCCAATATGGCCGCCACCTGCTGACACCACAATATGCAAATTGGATGAGTTAATTTACCCCCATCACAAACTTTGGGTCTTGATGAATAGTTTTCTCATTTATAGTATGTCTTTATCTCTCACCACTTTCAAGCCACAGCCTTTTGAAATGTTGAAATGAATATTTTCCTCAATCAACTGGCACCTGAAGGGTTAAAATGGAGATTGTGCCCCTGTCATGTCTGCATGTAACATGTAGACACGCACACACATCATGCTTCTGTCATGTCTGCATGCAACATGTAGACACGCACACACATCATGCTTCTGTCATGTCTGCGTGTAACATGTAGACACGCACACACATCATGCTTCTGTCATGTCTGCGTGTAACATGTAGACACGCACACACATCATGCTTCTGTCATGTCTGCATGTAACATGTAGACACACACACACATCATGCTTCTGTCATGTCTGCATGTAACATGTAGACACGCACACACATCATGCTTCTGTCATGTCTGCGTGTAACATGTAGACACGCACACACATCGAAATCGCACCCTATCACGGATATAGTGCACTATATAGTGTGTTCGCCATTTTGTAGTGTTGTTCGAATTCTCCGCTGTTAATTTCATTCACTATATAGTGGACTATAAAATACCCACAATGCACAGCAAATGTGAGTGAACAAACGATGTACCCTACATTTTACTCCTGTATACCACAATGCAATGCAGTCGTCTTTTGCCAGAGGAGAAGAAGAAGAACAACCGCAAAGAGAAAAGAAACGAATAGCATGCTAGCCGGTAACGTTAGCTCACGAGCTAACAATAGCCACTTAGCTCGTACGAGCCAGGTAACTTGTAGCTCGTGCACTATCGTGGGCTATTACAGCTCACAATGCAGACACACAACTGTAGCTGACAAAACCAAACGTCCACACCACTGACATTTCAACAATTTATTGACAAAAAGTACAACCACCATACAGTTCGGTCATCCTCGAAGCGCCCGGTTTGTCTACACGATGCTCGGCGCGTCCACTTGCGTCACAGAAGTATGCGGCGCAGCTACTGACGCAACGACGTTCAGAAAATTTCAGTTAGTGTCCGAAATCTCGTTCAGTTGTTCTCCATGTAGTGCACTATATAGTAAACACGAAATAGGGCATAGTGAGTGAGTGAGTGAGTGGACGGTTTCGAACACAGCTATTGTTTCTGTCAGTTTGTGTGGCACAGCGGTTGCCATGGTAATAAAGTAGGTGCACCTGGCAGAAGAGCAGAGAGAGACAGACAGACACAGAGAAGAGACTCATTTAGTGGAGATTTAACTCCTCGAACAAATTCTTCTGATTTCCAAAACGCTGGTCCAATAATGAAAATAAAGTGATGGTGAGAGACAGCCACTAAAATGTGGTCACAGGCGCGAGTTGCAAATGTGTTGCACCTAAGCTGTTTTCCAGAAATTTCTCCTCTCAGTTTACATGAGAGTGAATGAGAAAAAAATCGGCGCTCCCTTCGCTTTGGAGCCACTCAGCAAAAATGTGTACGTGTGACAGATTCCATGTCAACACATCTGTGACCAGGACAAATTTTCCTACGTTTTGTGGTATAAATTGTGTCTGTACAGTGAAAATTGTGGCCGTATGAGCGAGTTGAAGAGAAATTTTCTTGATGAGTTTACAGCTGCTCTTCACTCTAGTGATGACATCACCCACTGTAGCTCACGCAATACACACCCATTCCAGCATTCACACCCAGTTATACAAGTAACAGGGCTGACCCCTCAGTAACAGGGCTGACACCTCAGTAACAGGGCTGACACCTCAGTCACAGGGTTGACACCTCAGTAACAGGGTTGACAACAGTTAGCATACTGATAGTTAGGGACCTCGACAGAGGACCCTATTGTTCCTGTAGCGTTTATTATTATTAGGGACCTCGACAGAGGACCCTCTTGTTCCTGTAGCGTTTATTATTAGGGGCCTCGAACGAAGGACGAGGTCCCTATTGTTCTTGTAGCGTTTATTATTAGGGACCTCGACAGAGGACCCTCTTGTTCCTGTAGCGTTTATTATTATTATTATTATTTTTTCTTTCTTCCGCCGCGACTTTAAACTGGATTTTGACCCCCTAAACATGCTTCAAAACTCACCAAAATTGGTACGTATGTCAGGACTGGTGAAAAATTTTATCTAATGAAGAAATAAAATCAAAAAGTGCAAAAATGGCTCTGTAGCGCCACCTAGAATGACTGAATCACTAAAATGGCCGCTGCTGCCAGTAGGAATGTCGTAGGAAGACCAAACCAAAACAGGTGTGTTCGTTTCTTCAAGACCTACAAATCACGTGCTCGCACCAATGACCTAAATCCAACAGGAAGTGAGGTATTTCCCTTTCAAAGTAAAATTTTCCTCAAAAACAAGAAATTCCTTTAAAAATCATCTTCTCCTAAACCGTTCATCGTATCGGCCTCAAATTTGCACACATTATCGATCAATTGGTCCTTGTCAATTATTGTGCGTGAATTATCGGCCATTTGAAGGGTTTGGATTTACTGGCCTCTTCCGTGTGATGTGCTCCCTTTACCTCCTGACGACTTGTTGTGCCTCCTAGGCACACAAAAATGCCCGGTGCGACGGGTAGGAACCACTTAGAAAGACCAAACCAAAACTGTCGCGTTCGTCTCATAAAGACCTACAAATCTCGCGCTGCAACCCCTGACCTAACTCCAACAGGAAGCGCACTGTTGTTGTTTGAATGTAAGATGGCGTTTTTGACAAATTCTGTCGCTCAAAGATTTTTTGCTCCTACACCGTTTATTAAACTGCTTCAAACGTTCACAAATTACAGATCTACCCTGGTGAACATTACTTGAGAAGGATTTTGTCCTAGCTTGAACGGTTTGGATCTCCCAAGCGTTTGCAGGTGCAGAGCACAACTCTTCATGATGATCTCTGTAAGAAAAGATGAGTGACAACACATCCTAAAACTTGTGACTAAGGCACATTTTTTATTCCATAAACATACAAACTTGATATCACTGCGTTCAGAACAAAATTATCTATCTGGTGATACTTTCACATTGAAAATGTGACTCATGGTTTGGCATCTAAAAGGACTAGTTTGTGAGATTTTCAGCCCATTCTGCTGTCTGCCTGCAGCCACATGCAGTCCTTAATTAGCATAACAAAAGCTGAAGTGTGAGAGTGTGTGTGTGTGTGTCTGTGTGTGTGTCATTCCTAATTTTCCTAAATAAATGCCTGATAGTAAAAAAATTGTACATACAACATTCCCTTGTGTTACTTTTTTGCCTCATTAACAATTGGAATCAAATCTGTAGCTACATCTGTGCTGCAGATGTCTTTGTGTAACAGGAATCAATCACCAAGAGCACACAACACGTGTGTTCATCTTAAAGGTATATTTTATAACAAAATCCTACATGTAAAACATCATTTACTCACTATTTATGGAAAATACAGTGTTACAATGCCTATATGCTATGAAACTTTGTTATGTTTCCTTATGAAATCAACATTATTAGGGAAAATACAGTTCCATTATTGACAATGCTATATCTCAACACACATGTTCCACAGCCAATTCATATTAAGCCTTGATCACAAATGTTTATAACTTTGTTGTGTATATTTGAATATCTCAATATCTCAAAATTAATAAATTTCCTAAAATGTAACTCCACTGTAAACTTTTTCTAAAATTCTTCTATAATATTAATACTTTCAATAGTCTCATTGTAAGTTGTCAAATGTCTCCTGCTGATTTAGTTATCATTAGTTAAAGTCAACTCATCTTGAGTGCCTGGGCTGTCACCTAACTATGTGGTCCTTAATTAGCATAACAATAGCTCCACTCTGACAGATACCTGTCAGTTTGTATGTATGTGTGTGTTTGTCTGTCTGTGTATGTGTGTGTGTGTGTGTGTGTGTGTGTGTGTGTGTGTGTCATACTTATACTTTCATTATACACATTTGATTATTGTCACATATGTAAACCATTAAATATTAAAATATGCTTTCAACAAATTGTACCACAATAACCAGAATTGAAATTATAATATTATTACTTTTATTAATGTTGTTGTAAGCTACTGTCATTACCATCTGTCCTACATCTCTCTCTGTCTCCCCTTCTGTTTCATTGGGTCTGAAGGACAGAGGGATGTTGTATGATGTAAAGCCCTGTGAGGCAAATTGTGATTTGTGATATTGATTACTTAATTGCTTGATTGATTGACTGACTGACTGACTGACTGATGTCCTCATCAGTAGATTGGTTTTCAGAAGCCATCAAAGTTCTATTCCCATGTCATGGGTTCATTGTAAAAAAAAAATTCCCTTGCGTTCTATTGACATAACAGAACGCGACGCTCGCTTTCGACGTACGCCGGACCCCGAAATGGCGTGGGTCGAGGCCCCGTTCAACGCTGCTCGCAGCTTTAATTATTAGGGACCTCGACAGAGGACCCTATTGTTCCTGTAGCGTTTATTATTATTATTATTATTTCTTTCTTCCGCCGCCACTTTAAAGTGGATTTTGACCCCCTAAACATGCTTCAAAACTCACCAAAATTGGTACGTATGTCAGGACTGGTGAAAAATTTTATCTAATGAAGAAATAAAATTAAAAAGTGCAAAAATGGCTCTGTAGCGCCACCTAGAATGACTGAATCACTAAAATGGCCGCTGCTGCCAGTAGGAATGTCGTAGGAAGACCAAACCAAACAGGTGTGTTCGTTTCTTCAAGACCTACAAATCACGTGCTCGCACCAATGACCTAAATCCAACAGGAAGTGAGGTATTTCCCTTTCAATGTAAAATTTTCCTCAAAAACAAGAAATTCCTTTAAAAATCATCTTCTCCTAAACCGTTCATCGTATCGGCCTCAAATTTGCACACATTATCGATCAATTGGTCCTTGTCAATTATTGTGCGTGAATTATCGGCCATTGAAGGGTTTGGATTTACTGGCCTCTTCCGTGTGATGTGCTCCCTTTACCTCCTGACGACTTGTTGTGCCACCTAGGCACACAAAAATGCCGGTGCGACGGGTAGGAACCACTTAGAAAGACCAAACCAAAACTGTCGCGTTCGTCTCATAAAGACCTACAAATCTCGCGCTGCAACCCCTGACCTAACTCCAACAGGAAGCGCACTGTTGTTGTTTGAATGTAAGATGGCGTTTTTGACAAATTCTGTCGCTCAAAGATTTTTTGCTCCTACACCGTTTATTAGAACTGCTTCAAACGTTCACAAATTACAGATCTACCCCTGGTGAACATTACTTGAGAAGGATTTTGTCCTAGCTTGAACGGTTTGGATCTCCCAAGCGTTTGCAGGTGCAGAGCACAACTCTTCATGATGATCTCTGTAAGAAAAGATGAGTGACAACACATCCTAAACTTGTGACTAAGGCACATTTTTTTATTCCATAAAACACAAACTTGATATCACTGCGTTCAGAACAAAATTATCTATCTGGTGATACTTCACATTGAAAATGTGACTCATGGTTTGGCATCTAAAAGGACTAGTTGTGAGATTTTCAGCCCATTCTGCTGTCTGCCTGCAGCCACATGCAGTCCTTCATTAGCATAACAAAAGCTGAAGTGTGATTGTGTGTGTGTGTGTGTGTGTGTGTGTGTGTCTCTGTGTGTGTGTCATTCCTAATTTTCCTAAATAAATGCCTGATAGTAAAAAATTTGTAAATACAACATTCTCTGGTGTAACTTTTTTGCCTCATTAACAATTGGAATCAAATCTGTAGCTACATCTGTGCTGCAGATCATACTGTCTTTGTGTAAAAAGGAATCAATCACCAAGAGCACACAACACGTGTGTTCATCTTAAAAGTATATTTTATCACAAAACTCTACATGTAAAACATCATTTACTCACTATTTATGGAAAATACAGTGTTGCAATGCCTATATGCTATGAAACTTTGTTATGTTTCCTTATGAAATCAACATTATTAGGGAAAATACAGTTCCATTATTGACAAAGCTATATCTCAATACACATGTTCCACAGCCAATTCATATTAAGCCTTGATCATAAATGTTTATAACTTTGTTGTGTATATTTGAATATCTCAAAATTAATCAATTTCCTAAAATGTAACTCCACTGTAAACTTTTTCTAAAATTCTTCTTTAATTTTAGTACTTTCAGTAGTGTCATTGTCAGCTGTCAAATGCCTCCAGCTGATTTTGTTATCTTTAGTTATAGTCAACTCATCTTGAGTACATGGTCATTAATTAGCATAAAAATGGCTTCACATATACGTGTGTATGTGTGTGTGTGTGTGTGTGATTTCTAATTTTCAGATACAGACACACCAAAACGCACACTCCAATCCCTGTCCCCTTTCTCTCTCTCTCTCTCTCTGTCTCTCTCTCTCTCTCTCTCTCTCTCTCTCTCTCTCTCTCTCGTGTCCTGTTAGTGCATGTCACTAACTCATCTGACTGCATGTCAGAAACTCAACCTCATCTCCACATTCTTTGTGCTCTAATACCTCACAGGTTAACTTCTACCACAGCACTGCTTGGATAGTGTGACATGTGATGTCATGCTATAGCTGTGGTGTCAAATGCCACCTGCTGATTTTAGTTATCATTAGTCATTAGTCAACTCATCTTGAGTGCCTGGGCTGTCACCTAACTACACTAAAACACACACTCCAATCCTTGTCCCCTTTCTCTCTCTCTCTCTCTCTCTCTGTCTCTCTCTCTCTCTTCTCCTCTCTCTCTCTCTCTCTCTCTCTCTCATGTCCTGTTAGTGCATGTCACTAACTCGGCTGACTGCATGTCAGAAATCAACCTCTTTCCACAGTCTTTGTGCTCTACTACCTCACAGATTAACTTCTACCACAGCACTGCTTGGATAGTGTGACATGTGAGGTCGTGCTATAGCTGTGGTGTCAAATGCCACCTGCTGATTTAGTTATCATTAGTCATTAGTCAACTCATCTTGAGTGCCTGGGCTGTCACCTAACTACGTGGTCTTAATTAGCATAACAATAGCTCCACTCTGACAGATACATGTGAGTGTGTATGTGTGTGTGTTTGTCTGTCTGTGTATGTGTGTGTGTGTGTGTGTGTGTCATACTTATACTGTCATTATACACATTTGATTATTGTCACATGTGTAAACCATTAGATATTAATATACACTTTCAACAAATTGTACCACAATAAGCAGAATTGAAATTATAATACTATTACTTTTATGAATGTTGTTGTAAGCTACTGTCATTACCATCTGTCCTACATCTCTCTCTGTCTCCCCTTCTGTTTCATTGGGTCTGAAGAACAGAGGGATGTTGTATGCTGTAAAGCCCTGTGAGGCAAATTGTGATTTGTGATATTGATTGCTTGATTGATTGACTGACTGACTGATTGATGTCCTCATCAGTAGTTTGGTTTTCAGAAGCCATCGAAGTTCTACTCCCATGTCATGGGTTCATTGTAAAAAAAAATGACCTTGCGTTCTATTGACTAACAGAACGCGACGCTCACTTTCGACGTACGCCGGACCCCGAAATAGCGTGGGTCGAGGTCCCGTTCAACGCTGCTCGCAGCTTTAATTATTATTATTTCTTTCTTCCGCCGCGACTTTAAACTGGATTTTGACCCCCTAAACATGCTTCAAAACTCACCAAAATTGGCACGTATGTCAGGACTGGTGAAAAATTTTATCTAATGAAGAAATAAATTCAAAAGTGCAAAAATGGCTCTGTAGCGCCACCTAGAATGACAAATCACTAAAATGGCCGCTGCTGCCAGTAGGAATGTCGTAGGAAGACCAAACCAAAACAGGTGTGTTCGTTTCATCAAGACCTACAAATCTCGTGCTCGCACCAATGACCTAAATCCAACAGGAAGTGAGGTATTTCCCTTTCAAAGTAAAATTTTCCTCAAAAACAAGAAATTCCTTTAAAAATCATCTTCTCCTAAACCGTTCATCGTATCGGCCTCAAATTCGCACACATTATCGATCAATTGGTCCTTGTCAATTATTCTGCGTGAATTATCAGCCATTTGAAGGGTTTGGATTTACTGGCCTCTTCCGTGTGATGTGCTCCCTTTACCTCCTGACAACTTGTTGTGCCACCTAGGCACACAAAAATGCCCGGTGCGACGGGTAGGAACCACTTAGAAAGACCAAACCAAAACTGTCGCGTTCGTCTCATTAAGACCTACAAATCTCGCACTGCAACCCCTGACCTAACTCCAACAGGAAGCGCACTGTTGTTGTTTGAATGTAAGATGGCGTTTTTGACAAATTCTGTCGCTCAAAGATTTTTTGCTCCTACACCGTTTATCAGAACTGCTTCAAGCTTTCACAAATTACAGATCTACCCCTGGTGAACATTACTTGCGAAGGATTTTGTCCTAACTTGAACGGTTTGGATCTCCCAAGCGTTTGCAGGTGCAGAGCACAACTCCTCATGATGATCTCTGAGAGAAAAATGAGTGACAACACATCCTAAACTTGTGACTAAGGCACATTTTTTAATTCCATAAACATACAAGCTTGATATCACTGCGTTCAGGACAAAATTATCTATCTGGTGATGCTTTCAGATTGAAAATGTGACTCACAGTTTGGCATCTAAAAGGACTAGTTTGTGAGATTTTCAGCCCATTCTGCTGTCTGCCTGCAGCCACATGCAGTCCTTCATTAGCATAACAAAAGCTGAAGTGTGAGTGTGTGTGTGTGTCTCTGTGTGTGTGTGTGTGTGTCATTCCTAATTTTCCTAAATAAATGCCTGATAGCAAAAATTTGTAACTACAACATTCCCTGGTGTAACTTTTTTTTGCCTCATTAACAATTGGAATCAAATCTGTAGCTACATCTGTGCTGCAGATCATACTGTCTTTGTGTAAACAGGAATCAATCACCAAGAGCACACAACACGTGTGTTCATCTTAAAGGTATATTTTATCACAAAACTCTACATGTAAAACACATTTACTCACTATTTATGAAAAATACAGTGTTGCAATGCCTATATGCTATGAAACTTTGTTATGTTTCCTTTTGAAATCAACATTATTAGGAGAAATACAGTTCCATTATTGACAATGCTATATCTCAATACACATGTTCCACAGCCAATTCATATTAAGCCTTGATCATAAATGTTTATAACATTGTTGTGTATACTTGAATATCTCAAAATTAAATCAGTTTCCTAAAATGTAACTCCACTGTAAACTTTTTCTAAATTTCTTCTATAATATTAATACTTTCAGTAGTGTCATTGTAAGCTGTCAAATGCTTCCTGCTGATGTTGTTATCATTAGTTATAGTCAACTCATCTTGAGTACATGGTCATTAATTAGCATAAAAATGGCTTCACAGATACGTGTGTGTGTGTGTGTGTGTGTGTGTGTGTGTGATTTCTAATTTTCAAATACAGACACACCAAAACACACACTCCAATCCCTGTCCCCTTCTCTCTCTCTCTCTCTCTCTCTCTCTCTCTCTCTCTGTCTCTCGTGTCCTGTTAGTGCATTTCACTAACTCGGCTGACTGCATGTCAGAAACTCAACCTCATCTCCACAGTCTTTGTGCTCTACTACCTCACAGGTTAACTTCTACCACAGCACTGCTTGGATAGTGTGACATGTGAGGTCGTGCTATAGCTGTGGTGTGAAATGCCACCTGCTGATTTAGTTATCATTAGTCATTAGTCAACTCATCTTGAGTGCCTGGGCTGTCACCTAACTACGTGATTCTTAATTAGCATAACAATAGCTCCACTCTGACAGATACATGTGAGTGTGTATGTGTGTGTGTGTTTGTCTGTCTGTGTATGTGTGTGTCTGAGTGTGTCATACTTATACTCTCATTATACACATTTGATTATTGTCACGTATGTAAACCATTAGATATTAATATATACTTTCAACAAATTGTACCACAATAACCAGAATTGAAATTATAATATTATTACTTTTATGAATGTTGTTGTAAGCTACTGTCATGACCATCTGTCCTACATCTCTCTCTGTCTCCCCTTCTGTTTCATTGGGTCTGAAGGACAGAGGGATGTTGTATGCTGTAAAGCCCTGTGAGGCAAATTGTGCTTTGTGATATTGATTGCTTGATTGATTGATTGACTGACTGACTGATTGATGTCCTCATCATTAGTTTGGTTTTCAGAAGCCATCAAAGTTCTATTCCCATGTCATGGGTTCATTGTAAAAAAAAATGACCTTGCGTTCTATTGACATAACGGAACGCGACGCTCGCTTTCGACGTACGCCGGACCCCGAAATGGCGTGGGTCGAGGTCCCGTTCAACGCTGCTCGCAGCTTTAATTATTAGGGGCCTCGAACGAAGGACGAGGACCCTATTGTTTTTGTAGCGTTTCTTATTATTATTAGGGCCACGAACCGAGGTCGTATTTATTATTTATTATTATTATTATTATTATTATTATTATTATTTCTTTCTTCCGCCGCGACTTTAAACTGGATTTTGACCCCTAAACATGCTTCAAAACTCACCAAAATTGGCACGTATGTCAGGACTGGTGAAAAATTTTATCTAATGAAGAAATAAATTCAAAAAGTGCAAAAATGGCTCTGTAGCGCCACCTAGAATGACTGAATCAGACTGAATCACTAAAATGGCCGCTGCTGCCAGTAGGAATGTCGTAGGAAGACCAAACCAAAACAGCCGTGTTCGTTTCATCAAGACCTACAAATCACGTGCTCGCACCAATGACCTAAATCCAACAGGAAGTGAGGTATTTCCCTTTCAAAGTAAAATTTTCCTCAAAAACAAGAAATTCCTTAAAAATCGAACTACTCCTAAACCGTTTATCGTATCGGCCTCAAATTCGCACACATTATCGATCAATTGGTCCTTGTCAATTATTCTGCGTCAATTATAATTCATTTGAAGGGTTTGGATTTACTGGCCTCTTTTGTGTGATGTGCTCCCTTTACCTCCTGACGACTTGTTGTGCCACCTAGGCACACAAAAATGCCTGGTGCGACGGGTAGGAACCACTTAGAAAGACCAAACCAAAACTGTCGCGTTCGTCTCATAAAGACCTACAAATGTCGCACTGCAACCCCTGACCTAACTCCAACAGGAAGCGCACTGTTGTTGTTTGAATGTAAGATGGCGTTTTTGACAAATTCTGCCGCTCAAAGATTTTTTGCTCCTACACCGTTTATCAGAACTGCTTCAAACTTTCACAAATTACAGATCTACCCCTGGTGAACATTACTTGAGAAGGATTTTGTCCTAACTTGAACGGTTTGGATCTCCCAAGCGTTTGCAGGTGCAGAGCACAACTCCTCATGATGATCTCTGTAAGAAAAGATGGGTGACAACACATCCTAAACTTGTGACTGAGGCACATTATTTTATTCCATAAACATACAAGCTTGATATCACTGCATTCAGAACAAAATTATCTATCTGGTGATGCTTTCAGATTGAAAATGTGACTCACGGTTTGGTATCTAAAAGGACTAGTTTGTGAGATTTTCAGCCCATTCAGCTGTCTGCCTGCAGCCACATGCAGTCCTTAATTAGCATAACAAAAGCTGAAGTGTGAGTGTGTGTGTGTGTGTCTCTGTGTGTGTGTGTGTGTGTCATTCCTAATTTTCCTAAATACATGCCTGATAGCAAAAATTTGTAACTACAACATTCCCTGGTGTAACTTTTTTTTGCCTCATTAACAATTGGAATCAAATCTGTAGCTGCATCTGTGCTGCAGATCATACTGTCTTTGTGTAAACAGGAATCAATCACCAAGAGCACACAACACGTGTGTTCATCTTAAAGGTATATTTTATCACAAAACTCTACATGTAAAACATCATTTACTCACTATTTATGGAAAATACAGTGTTGCAATGCCTATATGCTATGAAACTTTGTATGTTTCCTTTTGAAATCAACATTATTAGGAGAAATACAGTTCCATTATTGACAATGCTATATCTCAATACACATGTTCCACAGCCAATTCATATTAAGCCTTGATCATAAATGTTTATAACATTGTTGTGTATACTTGAATATCTCAAAATCAATTTCCTAAAATGTAACTTGTAAACTTCAAAATCAATTCTTCTATAATATTAATACTTTCAGTAGTGTCATTGTAAGCTGTCAAATGCTTCCTGCTGATGTTGTTATCATTAGTTATAGTCAACTCATCTTGAGTACATGGTCATTAATTAGCATAAAAATGGCTTCACAGATACGTGTGTGTGTGTGTGTGTGTGTGTGTGTGTGTGAGATTTCTAATTTTCAGATACAGACACACCAAAACACACACTCCAATCCCTGTCCCCTTTCTCTATCTCTCTCTCTCTCTCTCTCTCTCTGTCTCTCGTGTCCTGTTAGTGCATGTCACTAACTCGGCTGACTGCATGTCAGAAACTCAACCTCTTCTCCACAGTCTTTGTGCTCTACTACCTCACAGGTTAACTTCTACCACAGCACTGCTTGGATAGTGTGACATGTGAGGTCGTGCTATAGCTGTGGTGTGAAATGCCACCTGCTGATTTAGTTATCATTAGTCATTAGTCAACTCATCTTGAGTGCCTGGGCTGTCACCTAACTACGTGATTCTTAATTAGCATAACAATAGCTCCACTCTGACAGATACATGTGAGTGTGTATGTGTGTGTGTGTTTGTCTGTCTGTGTATGTGTGTGTCTGAGTGTGTCATACTTATACTCTCATTATACACATTTGATTATTGTCACGTATGTAAACCATTAGATATTAATATATACTTTCAACAAATTGTACCACAATAACCAGAATTGAAATTATAATATTATTACTTTTATGAATGTTGTTGTAAGCTACTGTCATGACCATCTGTCCTACATCTCTCTCTGTCTCCCCTTCTGTTTCATTGGGTCTGAAGAACAGAGGGATGTTGTTACTGTAAAGCCCTGTGAGGCAAATTGTGCTTTGTGATATTGATTGCTTGATTGATTGATTGACTGACTGACTGATTGATGTCCTCATCAGTAGTTTGGTTTTCAGAAGCCATCAAAGTTCTATTCCCATGTCATGGGTTCATTGTAAAAAAAAATGACCTTGCGTTCTATTGACATAACGGAACGCGACGCTCGCTTTCGACGTACGCCGGACCCCGAAATGGCGTGGGTCGAGGCCCCGTTCAACGCTGCTCGCAGCTTTAATTATTTCTTCTTTTTTCCGCCGCGACTTTAAACTGGATTTTGACCCCCTAAACATGCGTAAAAACTCCCCAAAATTGGCACGTATGTCAGGACTGGTGAAAAATTTTATCTAATGAAGAAATAAATTCAAAAAGTGCAAAAATGGCTCTGTAGCGCCACCTAGAATGACTGAATCACTAAAATGGCCGCTGCTGCCAGTAGGAATGTCGTAGGAAGACCAAACCAAAACAGTCGTGTTCATTTCAACAAGACCTACAAATCACGTGCTCGCACCAATGACCTAAATCCAACAGGAAGTGAGGTATTTCCCTTTCAAAGTAAAATTTTCCTCAAAAAACAAGAAATTCCTTTAAAAATCATCTTCTCCTAAACCGTTCATCGTATCGGCCTCAAATTCGCACACATTATCGATCAATTGGTCCTTGTCAATTATTCTGCGTGAATTATCAGCCATTTGAAGGGTTTGGATTTACTGGCCTCTTTTGTGTGATGTGCTCCCTTTACCTCCTGACGACTTGTTGTGCCACCTAGTCACACAAAAATGCCCGGTGCGACGGGTAGGAACCACTTAGAAAGACCAAACCAAAACTGTCGCGTTCGTCTCAGAAAGACCTACAAATGTCGCGCTGCAACCCCTGACCTAACTCCAACAGGAAGCGCACTGTTGTTGTTTGAATGTAAGATGGCGTTTTTGACAAATTCTGCCGCTCAAAGATTTTTTGCTCCTACACCGTTTATCAGAACTCCTTCAAACTTTCACAAATTACAGATCTACCCCTGGTGAACATTACTTGAGAAGGATTTTGTCCTAACTTGAACGGTTTGGATCTCCCAAGCGTTTGCAGGTGCAGAGCACAACTCCTCATGATGATTTCTGTAAGAAAAGATGCGTGACAACACATCCTAAACTTGTGACTAAGGCACATTTTTTTATTCCATAAACATACAAGCTTGATATCACTGCGTTCAGAACAAAATTATCTATCTGGTGATGCTTTCAGATTGAAAATGTGACTCACGGTTTGGCATCTAAAAGGACTAGTTTGTGAGATTTTCAGCCCATTCAGCTGTCTGCCTGCAGCCACATGCAGTCCTTCATTAGCATAACAAAAGCTGAAGTGTGAGTGTGTGTGTGTGTGTGTGTGTGTGTGTGTGTGTGTGTGTGTGTGTCTGTGTGTGTGTCATTCCTAATTTTCCTAAATAAATGCCTTATAGAAAAAAATTTGTAAATACAACATTCCCTGGTGTAACTTTTTTGCCTCATTAACAATTGGAATCAAATCTGTAGCTACATCTGTGCTGCAGATCATACTGTCTTTGTGTAAACAGGAGCACACAACACGTGTGTTCATCTTAAACGTATATTTTATCACAAAACTCTACATGTAAAACATCATTTACTCACTATTTATGGAAAATACAGTGTTGCAATGCCTATATGCTATGAAACTTTATGTTTCCTTATGAAATCAACATTATTAGGGAAAATACAGTTCCATTATTGACAATGCTATGTCTCAATACACATGTTCCACAGCCAATTCATATTAAGCCTTGATCATAAATGTTATAACTTTGTTGTGTATACTTGAATATCTCAAAAAAATCAATTTCCTAAACTTTTTCTAAAATTCTTCTTTAATTTTAGTACTTTCAGTAGTGTCATTGTAAGCTGTCAAATGCCTCCAGCTGATTCTGTTATCATTAGTTATAGTCAACTCATCTTGAGTACATGGTCATTAATTAGCATAAAAATGGCTTCACAGATACGTGTGTGTGTGTGTGTGTGTGTGTGTGTGTGTGCTTTCTAATTTTCAGATACAGACACACTAAAACACACACTCCAGTCCCTGTCCCCTTTCTCTCTCTCTCTCTCTCTCTCTTTCTCTATCTCTCTCTCTCTCTCATGTCCTGTTAGTGCATGTCACTAACTCAACTGACTGCATGTCAGAAACTCAACCTCTTCTCCACAGTCTTTGTGCTCTACTACCTCACAGGTTAACTTCTACCACAGCACTGCTTGGATAGTGGGACATGTGAGGTCGTGCTATAGCTGTGGTGTCAAATGCCACCTGCTGATTTAGTTATCATTAGTCATTAGTCAACTCATCTTGAGTGCCTGGGCTGTCACCTAACAACGTGGTCCTTAATTAGCATAACAATAGCTCCACTCTGACAGATACATGTGAGTGTGTATGTGTGTGTGTCTGTTTGTCTGTCTGTGTATGTGTGTGTGTGTGTGTGTCATACTTATACTCTCATTATACACATTTGATTATTGTCACGTATGTAAACCATTAGATATTAATATATACTTTCAACAAATTGTACCACAATAACCAGAATTGAAATTATAATATTATTACTTCTATGAATGTTGTTGTAAGCTACTGTCATGACCATCTGTCCTACATCTCTCCCTGTCTCCCCTTCTGTTTCATTGGGTCTGCAGAACAGAGGGATGTTGTATGCTGTAAAGCCCTGTGAGGCAAATTGTGATTTGTTATATTGATTGCTTGATTGATTGATTGACTGACTGACTGATTGATGTCCTCATCAGTAGTTTGGTTTTCAGAAGCCATCAAAGTTCTATTCCCATGTCATGGGTTCATTGTAAAAAAAAATGACCTTGCGTTCTATTGACATAACGGAACGCGACGCTCGCTTTCGACGTACGCCGGACCCCGAAATGGCGTGGGTCGAGGTCCCGTTCAACGCTGCTCGCAGCTTTAATTATTATTATTATTATTCTTTCTTTCTTCCGCCGCGACTTTAAAGTGGATTTTGACCCTTTAAACATGCTTCAAAACTCACCAAAATTGGCATGTATGTCAGGACTGGTGAAAAATTTTATCTAATGAAGAAATAAATTCAAAAAGTGCAAAAAATGGCTCTGTAGCGCCACCTAGAATGACAAATCACTAAAATGGCCGCTGCTGCCAGTAGGAATGTCGTAGGAAGACCAAACCAAAACAGCCGTGTTCGTTTCATCAAGACCTACAAATCACGTGCTCGCACCAATGACCTAAATCCAACAGGAAGTGAGGTATTTCCCTTTCAAAGTAAAATTTTCCTCAAAAACAAGAAATTCCTTTAAAAATCATCTTCTCCTAAACCGTTCATCGTATCGGCCTCAAATTCGCACACATTATCGATCAATTGGTCCTTGTCAATTATTCTGCGTGAATTATCAGCCATTTGAAGGGTTTGGATTTATTGGCCTCTTCCGTGTGATGTGCTCCCTTTACCTCCTGACGACTTGTTGTGCCACCTAGGCACACAAAAATGCCCGGTGCGACGGGTAGGAACCACTTAGAAAGACCAAACCAAAACTGTCGCGTTCGTCTCATTAAGACCTACAAATGTCGCACTGCAACCCCTGACCTAACTCCAACAGGAAGCGCACTGTTGTTGTTTGAATGTAAGATGGCGTTTTTGACAAATTCTGTCGCTCAAAGATTTTTTGCTCCTACACCGTTTATCAGAACTGCTTCAAGCTTTCACAAATTACAGATCTACCCCTGGTGAACATTACTTGCGAAGGATTTTGTCCTAACTTGAACGGTTTGGATCTCCCAAGCGTTTGCAGGTGCAGAGCACAACTCCTCATGATGATCTCTGTAAGAAAAGATGGGTGACAACACATCCTAAACTTGTGAGTGAGGCACATTTTTTTATTCCATAAAATACAAGCTTGATATCACTGCGTTCAGAACAAAATTATCTATCTGGTGATGCTTTCAGATTGAAAATGTGACTCACGGTTTGGCATCTAAAAGGACTAGTTTGTGAGATTTTCAGCCCATTCTGCTGTCTGCCTGCAGCCACATGCAGTCCTTAATTAGCATAACAAAAGCTGAAGTGTGAGTGTGTGTGTGTGTGTGTGTGTGTGTGTGTGTGTGTGTCATTCCTAATTTTCCTAAAAAAAAATGCCTGATAGAAAAAAATTGTAAATACAACATTCCCTGGTGTAACTTTTTTGCCTCATTAACAATTGGAATCAAATCTGTAGCTACATCTGTGCTGCAGATCATACTGTCTTTGTGTAAACAGGAATCAATCACCAAGAGCACACAACACGTGTGTTCATCTTAAAGGTATATTTTATAACAAAACTCTCCATGTAAAACATCATTTACTCACTATTTATGGAAAATACAGTGTTGCAATGCCTATATGCTATGAAACTTTGTTATGTTTCCTTATGAAATCAACATTATTAGGGAAAATACAGTTCCATTGTTGACAATGCTATATCTCAATACACATGTTCCACAGCCAGTTCATATTAAGCCTTGATCATAAATGTTATAACTTTGTTGTGTATACTTCAATATCTCAAAATTAATCAATTTCCTAAAATGTAACTCCACTGTAAACTTTTTCTAAAATTCTTCTTTAATTTTAGGACTTTCAGTAGTGTCATTGTAAGCTGTCAAATGCCTCCAGCTGATTCTGTTATCATTAGTTATAGTCAACTCATCTTGAGTACATGGTCATTAATTAGCATAAAAATGGCTTCACAGATACGTGTGTGTGTGTGTGTGTGATTTGTAATTTTTAGATACAGACACACCAAAACACACACTCCAATCACTGTCCCCTTTCTCTCTCTCTCTCTCTCTCTCTCTCTCTCTCTCTCTCTCTCGTGTCCTGTTAGTGCATGTCACTAACTCGGCTGACTGCATGTCAGAAACTCAACCTCTTCCACAGTCTTTGTGCTCTACTACCTCACAGGTTAACTTCTACCACAGCACTGCTTGGATAGTGTGACATGTGATGTCGTGCTATAGCTGTGGTGTCAAATGCCACCTGCTGATTTAGTTATCATTAGTCATTAGTCAACTCATCTTGAGTGCCTGGGCTGTCACCTAACTACGTGGTCCTTAATTAGCATAACAATAGCTCCACTCTGACAGATACATGTGAGTGTGTTTGTGTGTGTGTTTGTCTGTCTGTGTATGTGTGTGTCTGAGTGTGTCATACTTATACTCTCATTATACACATTTGCTTATTGTCACGTATGTAAACCATTAGATATTAATATATACTTTCAACAACTTGTACCACAATAACCAGAATTGAAATTATAATATTATTACTTCTATGAATGTTGTTGTAAGCTACTGTCATGACCATCTGTCCTACATCTCTCTCTGTCTCCCCTTCTGTTTCATTGGGTCTGAAGAACAGAGGGATGTTGTATGCTGTAAAGCCCTGTGAGGCAAATTGTGCTTTGTGATATTGATTGCTTGATTGATTGATTGACTGACTGACTGACTGATTGATGTCCTCATCAGTAGTTTGGTTTTCAGAAGCCATCAAAGTTCTACTCCCATGTCATGGGTTCATTGTAAAAAAATGACCTTGCGTTCTATTGACATGACAGAACGCGACGCTCGCTTTCGACGTACGCCGGACCCCGAAATGGCGTGGGTCGAGGCCCCGTTCAACGCTGCTCGCAGCTTTAATTATTATTATTATTATTTTTTCTTTCTTCCGCCGCCACTTTAAACTGGATTTTGACCCCCTAAACATGCTTCAAAACTCACCAAAATTGGTACGTATGTCAGGACTGGTTAAAAATTTTATCTAATGAAGAAATAAAATTAAAAAGTGCAAAAATGGCTCTGTAGCGCCACCTAGAATGACTAATCACTAAAATGGCCGCTGCTGCCAGTAGGAATGTCGTAGGAAGACCAAACCAAAACAGCCGTGTTCGTTTCATCAAGACCTACAAATCACATGCTCGCACCAATGACCTAAATCCAACAGGAAGTGAGGTATTTCCCTTTCAAAGTAAAATTTTCCTCAAAAACAAGAAATTCCTTAAAAATCGAACTACTCCTAAACCGTTTATCGTATCGGCCTCAAATTCGCACACATTATCGATCAATTGGTCCTTGTCAATTATTGTGCGTGAATTATCAGCCATTTGAAGGGTTTGGATTTACTGGCCTCTTCAGTGTGATGTGCTCCCTTTACCTCCTGACGACTTGTTGTGCCACCTAGGCACACAAAAATGCCCGGTGCGACGGGTAGGAACCACTTAGAAAGACCAAACCAAAACTGTCGCGTTCGTCTCATAAAGACCTACAAATGTCGCACTGCAACCCTGACCTAACTCCAACAGGAAGCGCACTGTTGTTGTTTGAATGTAAGATGGCGTTTTTAACAAATTCTGTCGCTCAAAGATTTTTTGCTCCTACACCGTTTATTAGAACTGCTTCAAACGTTCACAAATTACAGATCTACCCCTGGTGAACATTACTTGCGAAGGATTTTGTCCTAGCTTGAACGGTTTGGATCTCCCAAGCGTTTGCAGGTGCAGAGCACAACTCTTCATGATGATCTCTGTAAGAAAAGATGAGTGACAACACATCCTAAACTTGTGACTAAGGCACATTTTTTTATTCCATAAACATACAAACTTGATATCACTGCGTTCAGAACAAAATTATCTATCTGGTGATACTTTCACATTGAAAATGTGACTCATGGTTTGGCATCTAAAAGGACTAGTTTGTGAGATTTTCAGCCCATTCTGCTGTCTGCCTGCAGCCACATGCAGTCCTTAATTAGCATAACAAAAGCTGAAGTGTGATTGTGTGTGTGTGTGTGTGTCTCTGTGTGTGTGTGTCATTCCTAATTTTCCTAAATAAATGCCTGATAGTAAAAAATTTGTAAATACAACATTCTCTGGTGTAACTTTTTTGCCTCATTAACAATTGGAATCAAATCTGTAGCTACATCTGTGCTGCAGATCATACTGTCTTTGTGTAAACAGGAATCAATCACCAAGAGCACACAACACGTGTGTTCATCTTAAAAGTATATTTTATCACAAAACTCTACATGTAAAACATCATTTAGTCACTATTTATGGAAAATACAGTGTTACAATGCCTATATGCTATGAAACTTTGTTATGTTTCCTTATGAAATCAACATTATTAGGGAAAATACAGTTCCATTATTGACAAAGCTATATCTCAATACACATGTTCCACAGCCAATTCATATTAAGCCTTGATCATAAATGTTTATAACTTTGTTGTGTATATTTGAATATCTCAAAATTAATCAATTTCCTAAAATGTAACTCCACTGTAAACTTTTTCTAAAATTCTTCTTTAATTTTAGTACTTTCAGTAGTGTCATTGTAAGCTGTCAAATGCCTCCAGCTGATTTTGTTATCTTTAGTTATAGTCAACTCATCTTGAGTACATGGTCATTTAATTAGCATAAAAATGGCTTCACAGATACGTGTGTATGTGTGTGTGTGTGTGTGTGATTTCTAATTTTCAGATACAGACACACCAAAACGCACACTCCAATCCCTGTCCCCTTTCTCTCTCTCTCTCTCTCTGTCTCTCTCTCTCTCTCTCCCTCTCTCTCATGTCCTGTTAGTGCATGTCACTAACTCATCTGACTGCATGTCAGAAACTCAACCTCATCTCCACATTCTTTGTGCTCTAATACCTCACAGGTTAACTTCTACCACAGCACTGCTTGGATAGTGTGACATGTGATGTCATGCTATAGCTGTGGTGTCAAATGCCACCTGCTGATTTAGTTATCATTAGTCATTAGTCAACTCATCTTGAGTGCCTGGGCTGTCACCTAACTACGTGGTCTTTAATTAGCATAACAATAGCTCCACTCTGACAGATACATGTGAGTGTGTATGTGTGTGTGTGTTTGTCTGTCTGTGTATGTGTGTGTGTGTGTGTGTGTGTGTGTGTCATACTTATACTGTCATTATACACATTTGATTATTGTCACATGTGTAAACCATTAGATATTAATATACACTTTCAACAAATTGTACACAATAAGCAGAATTGAAATTATAATACTATTACTTTTATTAATGTTGTTGTAAGCTACTGTCATTACCATCTGTCCTACATCTCTCTCTGTCTCCCCTTCTGTGTCATTGGGTCTGAAGAACAGAGGGATGTTGTATGCTGTAAAGCCCTGTGAGGCAAATTGTGATTTGTGATGTTGATTGCTTGATTGATTGACTGACTGACTGATTGATGTCCTCATCAGTAGTTTGGTTTTCAGAAGCCATCAAAGTTCTACTCCCATGTCATGGGTTCATTGTAAAAAAAAATGACCTTGCGTTCTATTGACATAACAGAACGCGACGCTCGCTTTCGACGTACGCCGGACCCCGAAATAGCGTGGGTCGAGGTCCCGTTCAACGCTGCTCGCAGCTTTAATTAGGGGCCTCGAACGAAGGACGAGGTCCCCTCTTGTTCTTGTAGCGTTTATTATTAGGGACCGAGCCTAGAGGCAGAGGACTGCTCAGAGAGCAGTCCTCGCCGAAGGCGAGGACCCTCTTGTATTTTGAACGCCAAATACGAACCATGCCACAGCCAAAATACTACTAAGGGAGGAGTCCTCGCCGAAGGCGAGGACTCTAATGCATCTAAACTGCTGGAGGATGACTAGTCCTCGCCGAAGGCGAGGACACTATTGTTTTTGGAATGTTTATTATTATTTCTTTCTTTCTTTCTTTCTTCCGCCGCCTCTTTGAACTGGAATTTGACCCCCTAAACATGCTCAAAAACTCACCAAAATTGGCACGCACATCAGAACCGGTGAAAAATTTAATAAAATCATGAAATTAACCCCTAAAATGCCAAAATGAGCTCTCTAGCGCCCCCTAGGCACACTAAATTGGCCGCTACGGCCTGTAGGAACATCGTAGAAACATCAAACCAAAACTGTCGTGTTCGTCTCATCAAGACCTAAAAATCACGCGCTGACACCCCTGACCTAATCCAACAGGAAGTGATGTAATTGCCCTTTCAAAATAAGATTTTGCCTTAAACTGCCTTTCCTTAAAAAAACATCTTCTCATACAGCGTTTATCCCACCGGCTTCAAATTTGCAGGGATGCCAGATCAACTCCTTCTAATCAAAAGTTATTCGTAACTTTTCCATTCCTCCCTTCGTTTGGATTTCGTGGGCTCCTGAAGGTGAGATGTCAGAAAAAACGTCCAGACGGCCGTCGAAAGCTGTCCCATAGGAAATGAATGGCAGCAGGGGGGAGAAAGACACCAATCTTTGGGCTTTTTCTAACCTTTACAGTGTCTCCATACTTTGACCTACAGACTCCATTCAAACTCTCAAATGTTGCCACAGGTCTCGTGTATTCACTCATGTTTTCATCTTTTCCCAATCTTTTATCGTTTTTCATCGCTGCCTCTCCGAGTACCATGAGCAAAAGTGGAGAAATTGTGCGTTTATAATGGGTGTCTATTGCGCGGAATGTTCCGTGCTAGAGTGGAGAGAGCTCTAAAAATCGTCTAAAAATTTTGTCTTTAACTCGCTGCCATGGCCACAATTTTCACTTTACAGACACAATTTCTATCACAAAACGTAGGAAAATTTGTCCTGGTCACAGAAATGTTGTCATGGAGTCTGACACATGTACACATTTTGCCGAACGGCTCCAAAGCGAAGGGAGTGCCGATTTTTTTCTCATTCACTCCCATGTAAACTCAGAGGAGAAATTTCTGGAAACAGCTGAGGTGCAACACATTTTAAACTCGCTCCCCTGACCACATTTTGGACTTCAGAAATATAAAAAAATGCCACGGACGTTCACAACAAGTTGCTGGTTCTCACGATCACTTTATTTTTTTGATTTGAACAACGGTTTGGTCGTCAGAGCAATTTGTTCGAGGACTCAAAACCCATGTTAAACAGCCTGAGCTGATCTTCTCTCTCATCATCTGGCTGTGTGGCGCAAGTGCAGGCAAGTCTTAATCGCCATGACAACGACTGCTCACACAGACACAGACACAGACAGACACACAGACACAGACAGACACAGACACAGACATAGACAGACACAGACACAGAGACAGACACAGAGCAGACACAGACACAGAGCAGCAGCTCTCTGTCTCTGTCTGTCTCTGTGTCTGTCTCTGTGTCTGTGTCTGTCTATGTCTGTGTCTGTGTCTGTCTGTGTCTGTGTGTCTGTCTCTGTCTGTGTCTGTCTCTCTGTCTGTCTCTGTGTCTGTGTCTGTGTCTCTCTGTCTATGTCTCTTTCTATGTCTCTGTCTGTGTCTGTCTCTGTCTATGTGTCTCACAATCTTTACAGGACAGATTACAGCAGCACAATCTTCATTTCAAACAGCAAATACACATTATTAACCCCTAAAGTGCCAAAACGGGCTCTCTATCGCCACCTAGCTGCACTAAAATGTCCACTGTGGCCTGTAGGCATGTGGTAGACAGATCAAACCACTCTCTCACTCTGACCCTAGCTGCACCTACTTAGTGATCATGGCAACCACTGTCACAAACTCACAGAAACATGATGTGTGTGTGATTCTAAAACTGACCTGATGACATGACAGTGACAGAATCTCCATTTTAACCCTTTAGTTGCCAGAGTTATTTGAGGAAAATATTCATTCCTACATTTCAAAAGGCTGTGGCTTGAAAGTGGTGAGAGATAAAGGGAAACTGTAAATGAGAAAACTTATTAGGGACCGAGCCTGGAGACAGAGGACTCCTCAGTGAGGAGTCCTCGCCGAAGGCGAGGATCCTATTGACCCCCTAAACATGCTCAAAACTCACCAAAATTGGCACGCATATCAGAACTGGTCAACAATTTCAGAAAATCATAAAATTAACCCTAAAGTGCCAAAATGGGCTCTCAAGCGCGACCAAGGCACACTAAAATGGCGGCTGCGGCCTGTAGGTGTGTTGTTTTTGTCATCGCATCCTCAAAATGAAGGAACAGGAATCTGATGGGAGAAAATTCACTAATTTGCATATTGTGATGTCACTTCTACAGCTACAGGAAACATTCAAACATCAAAACGATCAGCTCTGTGAGAATTTTCTGATGTTTGTGGCAATGTGTGCGATATTTGTAAATCGTTCGCTGGAGGCCGAAACGGGCGAGGTCCGCCAAACGCTGCTTGCAGCTTTAATTAGGGACCGAGCCTAGAGGCAGAGGACTGCTCAGAGAGCAGTCCTCGCCGAAGGCGAGGACCCTCTTGTATTTTGAACGCCAAATACGAACCATGCCACAGCCAAAACACTACTAAGGGAGGAGTCCTCGCCTTCGGCGAGGACTCTAATGCCTCTAAACTGCTTGAGGATGACTAGTCCTCGCCGAAGGCGAGGACACTATTGTTTTTGGAAGGTTTATTATTATTATTATTATTATTTCTTTCTTCCGCCGCCTCTTTGAACTGGAATTTGACCCCCTAAACATGCTCAAAAACTCACCAAAATTGGCACGCACATCAGAACCGGTGAAAAATTTCATAAAATCATGAAATTAACCCCTAAAGTGCCAAAATGAGCTCTCTAGCGCCACCTAGGCACACTAAAATGGCCGCTACGGCCTGTAGGAACGTCGTAGAAACATCGAACCAAAACTGTCGTGTTCGTCTCATCAAGACCTAAAACTCACGCGCTGACACCCCTGACCTAAACCCAACAGGAAGTGATGTAATTGCCCTTTCAAAGTAAGATTTTGCCTTAAAACTGAATAAAACTGCCTTTCCTTAAAAAAACATCTTCTCATACAACGTTTATCCCACCGGCTTCAAACTTGCAGGGATGCCAGATCAACTCCTTCTAATCAAAAGTTATTCGTAACTTTTCCATTCCTCCCTTCGTTTGGATTTCGTGGGCTCCTGAAGGTGAGATGTCAGAAAAACGTCCAGACGGCCGTCAAAAGCTGTCCCATAGGAAATGAATGGCAGCAGGGAGGAAAAAGAGACCAATCTTTGGGCTTTTTCTAGCCTTTACAGCGTCTCCATACTTTGACCTACAGACTCCATTCAAACTCTCAAATGTTGCCACAGGTCTCCTGAATTCATTCATGTTTTCATCTTTTCCCAATCTTTTATCGTTTTTCATCTCTGCCTCTCAGAGTATCATGAGTGAAAGTGGAGAAATTGTGCGTTTATAATGGGTGTCTATTGCGCGGAATGTTCCGCGCTAGAGTGGAGAGAGCTCTAAAAATCGTCTAAAACTTTTGTCTTTAACTCGCTGCCATGGCCACAATTTTCACTTTCCAGACACAATTTTTATCACAAAACGTAGGAAAATTTGTCCTGGTCACAGAAATGTTGTCATGGAGTCTGACACACGTACACATTTTTGCTGAACGGCTCCAAAGCGAAGGGAGTGCCGATTTTTTTCTCATTCACTCCCATGTAAACTCAGAGGAGAAATTTCTGGAAACAGCTGAGGTGCAACACATTTTAAACTCGCTCCCCTGACCACATTTTGGACTCCAGAAATATAAAAAAATGCCACGTACGTTCACGACAAGTTGCTGGTTCTCACCATCGCGTTATTTTTTTGATTTGAACAACGGTTTGGTCGTGAGAGCAATTTGTTCGAGGACTCAAAACCCATGTTAAACAGCCTGAGCTGATCTCTCTCTCATCTGTCTGTGTGGCGCAAGTGCAGGCAAGTCTTAATCGCCATGACAACGACTGCTCACACAGACACAGACACAGACACAGACAGACACACAGACAGACACAGACACAGACACAGAGCAGCAGCTCTCTGTCTCTGTGTCTGTGTCTGTCTGTGTGTCTGTCTGTGTCTGTGTCTGTGTCTGTATGTCTGTCTATGTGTCTGTCTCTGTGTCTGTCTCTGTCTCACAATCTTTACAGGACAGATTACAGCAGCACAATCTTCATTTCAAACAGCAAATACACATTATTAACCCCTAAAGTGCCAAAACGGGCTCTCTAGCGCCACCTAGCTGCACTAAAAATGGCCGCTGTGGCCTGTAGGCATGTGGTAGACAGATCAAACCACTCTCTCACTCTGACCCTAGCTGCACCTACTTAGTGATCATGGCAACCACTGTCACAAACTCACAGAAACATGACGTGTGTGTGATTCTAAAACTGACCTGATGACATGACAGCGACAGAATCTCCATTTTAACCCTTTAGTTGCCAGAGTTATTTGAGGAAAATATTCACTTCAACATTTCAAAAGGCTGTGGCTTGAAAGTGGTGAGAGATAAAGGGAAACTGTAAATGAGAAAACTTATTAGGGACCAAGCCTGGAGACAGAGGACTCCTCCGCGAGGAGTCCTCGCCGAAGGCGAGGATCCTATTGACCCCCTAAACATGCTCAAAAACTCACCAAAATTGGCACGCAGATCAGAACCGGTCAACAATTTTAGAATATCATGAAATTAACCCCTAAAGTGCCAAAATGGGCTCTCTAGTGCCACCAAGGTACACTAAAATGGCCACTGCAGCCTGAAGGTGTGTCGTTTTTGTCATCTCATCCTCAAAATGAAGGAAGAGGAATCTGATGTGAGAAAATTCACTCATCTAATTTGCATATTGTGACGTCACTTCTACATAACTACAGCTACAGAAAGAATTCAAATATCAAAACGATCAGCTCTGTGAGAATTTTCTGATGTTTGTGGCAATGTGTGCGATATTTGTAAATCGTTCGCTGGAGGCCGAAACGGGCGAGGTCCCGCCAAACGCTGCTTGCAGCTTTAATTATTATTATTTCTTTCTTCCGCCGCCTCTTTGAACTGGAATTTGACCCCCTAAACATGCTCAAAAACTCACCAAAATTGGCACGCTCATCAGAACTGGTGAAAAATTTTATAAAATCATGAAATTAACCCCTAAAGTGCCAAAATGAGCTCTCTAGCGCCCCCTAGGCACACTAAAATGGCCGCTACGGCCTGTAGGAACATCGTAGAAACATCAAACCAAAACTGTCGTGTTCGTCTCATCAAGACCTAAAAATCACGCGCTGACACCCCTGACCTAAATCCAACAGGAAGTGATGTAATTGCCCTTTCAAAGTAAGATTTTGCCTTAAAACTGCATAAAACTGCCTTTCATAAAAAAACATCTTCTCATACAGCGTTTATCCCACCGGCTCCAAATTTGCAGGGATGCCAGATCAACTCCTTCTGATCAAAAGTTATTCGTAACTTTTCCATTCCTGCCTTCGTTTGGATTTCGTGGGCTCCTGAAGGTGAGATGTCAGAAAAACGTCCAGACGGCCGTCGAAAGCTGTCCCATAGGAAATGAATGGCAGCAGGGGGGAGAAAGAGACCAATCTTTGGGCTTTTTCTAGCCTTTACAGCGTCTCCATACGTTGACCTACAGACTCCATTCAAACTCTCAAATGTTGCCACAGGTCTCGTGTATTCACTCATGTTTTCATCTTTTCCCAATCTTTTATCGTTTTTCATCGCTGCCTCTCCGAGTACCATGAGCAAAAAGTGGGGAAATTGTGCGTTTATAATGGGTGTCTATTGCGCGGAATGTTCCGCGCTAGAGTGGAGAGAGCTCTAAAAATCGTCTAAAACTTTTGTCTTTAACTCGCTGCCATGGCCACAATTTTCACTTTCCAGGCACAATTTTTATCACAAAACGTAGGAAAATTTGTCCTGGTCACAGAAATGTTGTCATGGAGTCTGACACACGTACACATTTTTGCTGAACGGCTCCAAAGCGAAGGGGAGTGCCGATTTTTTTCTCATTCACTCCCATGTAAACTCAGAGGAGAAATTTCTGGAAACAGCGAAGGTGCAACACATTTTAAACTCGCTCCCCTGACCACATTTTGGACTCCAGAAATATAAAAAAATGCCACGTACGTTCACGACAAGTTGCTGGTTCTCAGCATCACTTTATTTTCCTTTTTGGACCAACGGTTTGGTCGTGACAGCAATTTGTTCGAGGAGTCAAAACCCATGTTAAACAGCCTGAGCTGATCTTCTCTCTCATCATCTGGCTGTGTGGCGCAAGTGCAGGCAAGTCTTTATCGCCATGACAACGACTGCTCACACACACACAGACACAGAGCAGCAGCTCTCTGTCTCTGTGTCTGTCTGTCTGTCTGTGTCTGTGTCTGTCTGTCTGTCTGTCTGTCTCTGTCTATGTGTCTGTGTCTGTGTCTGTGTCTGTGTCTGTGTCTGTGTCTGTGTCTGTCTCTGTCTCACAATCTTTACAGGACAGATTACAGCAGCACAATCTTCATTTCAAACAGGAAATACACATTAATAACCCCTAAAGTGCCAAAATGGGCTCTCTAGCGCCACCTAGCTGCACTAAAATGGCCGCTGCGGCCTGTAGGCATGTGGTAGACAGATCAAACCACTCTCTCACTCTGACCCTAGCTGCACCTACTTAGTGATCATGGCAACCACTGTCACAAACTCACAGAAACATGATGTGTGTGTGATTGTAAAACTGACCTGATGACATGACAGCGACAGAATCTCCATTTTAACCCTTTAGTTGCCAGAGTTATTTGAGGAAAATATTCATTTCTACATTTCAAAAGGCTGTGGCTTGAAAGTGGTGAGAGATAAAGGGAAACTGTAAATGGGAAAACTTATTAGGGACCAAGATCCTATTGACCCCCTAAACATACTCAAAAACTCAGCAAAATTGGCACGCATATCAGAACCGGTCAACAATTTTAGAAAATCATGAAATTAACCCCTAAAGTGCCAAAATGGGCTCACTAGCGCCATCCAGGTACACTAAAATGGCCGCTGCGGCCTGTAGGTGTGTTGTTTTTGTCGTCTCATCCTCAAAATGAAGGAACTGGAATCTGATGGGAGAAAATTCACTCATCTAATTTGCATAATGTCACTTCTGCATAACTACAGCTACAGAAAACATTCAAACATCAAAACGATCAGCTCTGTGAGAATTTTCTGATGTTTGTGGCAATGTGTGCGATATTTGTAAATCGTTCGCTGGAGGCCGAAACGGGCGAGGTCCCGCCAAACGCTGCTTGCAGCTTTAATTATTATTATTATTATTATTATTATTATTAGGGGCCTCGAACGAAGGACGAGGTCCCCTCTTGTTCTTGTAGCGTTTATTATTATTATTATTATTATTATTATTATTATTATTATTATTATTTCTTTCTTCCGCCGCGACTTTAAAGTGGATTTTGACCCCCTAAACATGCTTCAAAACTCACCAAAATTGGCACGTATGTCAGGACTGGTGAAAAATTTTATCTAATGAAGAAATTAATTCAAAAAGTGCAAAAATGGCTCTGTAGCGCCACCTAGAATGACTGAATCACTAAAATGGCCGCTGCTGCCAGTAGGAATGTCGTAGGAAGACCAAACCAAAACAGGTGTGTTCGTTTCATCAAGACCTACAAATCACGTGCTCGCACCAATGACCTAAATCCAACAGGAAGTGAGGTATTTCCCTTTCAAAGTAAAATTTTCCTCAAAAACAAGAAATTCCTTAAAAATCGAACTACTCCTAAACCGTTTATCGTATCGGCCTCAAATTCGCACACATTATCGATCTATTGGTCCTTGTCAATTATTCTGCGTGAATTATTAACCATTTGAAGCGTTTGGATTTACTGGCCTCTTTTGTGTGATGTGCTCCCTTTACCTCCTGACGACTTGTTGTGCCACCTAGGCACACAAAAATGCCCGGTGCGACGGGTAGGAACCACTTAGAAAGACCAAACCAAAACTGTCGCGTTCGTCTCATAAAGACCTACAAATGTCGCACTGCAACCCCTGACCTAACTCCAACAGGAAGCGCACTGTTGTTGTTTGAATGTGAGATGGCGTTTTTGACAAATTCTGTCGCTCAAAGATTTTTTGCTCCTACACCGTTTATCAGATCTCCTTCAAAGTTTCACAAATTACAGATCTACCCCTGGTGAACATTACTTGCGAAGGATTTTGTCCTGACTTGAACGGTTTGGATCGTACAAGCGTTTGCAGGTGCAGAGCACAACTCCTCATGATGATCTCTGTAAGAAAAGATGGGTGACAACACATCCTAAACTTGTGACTAAGGCACATTTTTTTATTCCATAAACATACAAGCTTGATATCACTGCGTTCAGAACAAAATTATCTATCTGGTGATGCTTTCAGATTGAAAATGTGACTCACAGTTTGGCATCTAAAAGGACTAGTTTGTGAGATTTTCAGCCCATTCTGCTGTCTGCCTGCAGCCACATGCAGTCCTTCATTAGCATAACAAAAGCTGAAGTGTGAGTGTGTGTGTGTGTGTGTGTGTGTGTGTGTGTGTGTGTGTGTGTGTCATTCCTAATTTTCCTAAATAAATGCCTGATAGTAAAAAAATTTGTAAATACAACATTCCCTGGTGTAACTTTTTTGCCTCATTAACAATTGGAATCAAATCTGTAGCTACATCTGTGCTGCAGATCATACTGTCTTTGTGTAAACAGGAATCAATCACCAAGAGCACACAACACGTGTGTTCATCTTAAACATATATTTTATCACAAAACTCTACATGTAAAACATCATTTACTCACTATTTATGAAAAATACAGTGTTGCAATGCCTGTATGCAATGAAACTTTGTTATGTTTCCTTATGAAATCAACATTATTAGGGAAAAATACAGTTCCATTATTGACAAAGCTATATCTCAATACACATGTTCCACAGCCAATTCATATTAAGCCTTGATCATAAATGTTTATAACTTTGTTGTGTATACTTGAATATCTCAAAATTAATCAATTTCCTAAAATGTAACTCCGCTGTAAACTTTTTTCTAAAATTCTTCTTTAATTTTAGTACTTTCAGTAGTGTCATTGTAAGCTGTCAAATGCTTCCTGCTGATGTTGTTATCATTAGTTATAGTCAACTCATCTTGAGTACATGGTCATTAATTAGCATAAAAATGGCTTCACAGATACGTGTGTGTGTGTGTGTGTGTGTGTGTGTGTGTGTGTGATTTCTAATTTTCAGATACAGACACACCAAAACACACACTCCAACACACCAAAACACACACTCCACTCCCTGTCCCCTTTCTCTCTCTCTCTCTCTCTCTCTCTGTCTCTCTCTCTCTCTCTCTCTCTCTCTCTCTCTCTCTCTCTCTGTCTCTCGTGTCCTGTTAGTGCATGTCACTAACTCGGCTGACTGCATGTCAGAAACTCAACCTCTTCTCCACAGTCTTTGTGCTCTACTACCTCACAGGTTAACTTCTACCACAGCACTGCTTGGATAGTGTGACATGTGATGTCGTGCTATAGCTGTGGTGTCAAATGCCACCTGCTGATTTAGTTATCATTAGTCGTTAGTCAACTCATATTGAGTGCCTGGGCTGTCACCCAACTACATGGTTCTTAATTAGCATAACAATAGCTCCACTCTGACAGATACATGTGAGTGTGTTTGTGTGTGTGTGTTTGTCTGTCTGTGTATGTGTGTGTCTGTGTGTGTGTGTGTGTGTCACACTTATACTCTCATTATACGCATTTGATTATTGTCACATATGTAAACCATTAGATATTAATATACACTTTCAACAAATTGTACCACAATAAGCAGAATTGAAATGATCATATTATTGCTTTTATTAATGTTGTTGTAAGCTACTGTCATGACCATCTGTCCTACATCTCTCTCTGTCTCCCCTTCTGTTTCATTGGGTCTGCAGAACAGAGGGATGTTGTATACTGTAAAGCCCTGTGAGGCAAATTGTGATTTGTGATATTGATTGCTTGATTGATTGACTGACTGACTGACTGATTGATGTCCTCATCAGTAGTTTGGTTTTCAGAAGCCATCAAAGTTCTACTCCCATGTCATGGGTTCATTGTACAAAAATGACCTTGCGTTGTATTGACATAACAGAACGCGACGCTCGCTTTCGACGTACGCCGGACCCCGAGATGGCGTGGGTCGAGGCCCCGTTCAACGCTGCTCGCAGCTTTAATTATTATTTCTTTCTTCCGCCGCGACTTTAAACTGGATTTTGACCCCTAAACATGCTTCAAAACTCACCAAAATTGGCACGTATGTCAGGACTGGTGAAAAATTTTATCTAATGAAGAAATTAATTCAAAAAGTGCAAAAATGGCTCTGTAGCGCCACCTAGAATGACTGAATCACTAAAATGGCCGCTGCTGCCAGTAGGAATGTCGTAGGAAGACCAAACCAAAACAGGTGTGTTCGTTCATCAAGACCTACAAATCACGTGCTCGCACCAATGACCTAAATCCAACAGGAAGTGAGGTATTTCCCTTTCAAAGTAAAATTTTCCTCAAAAACAAGAAATTCCTTAAAAATCGAACTACTCCTAAACCGTTCATCGTATCGGCCTCAAATTCGCACACATTATCGATCTATTGGTCCTTGTCAATTATTCTGCGTGAATTATTAACCATTTGAAGCGTTTGGATTTACTGGCCTCTTTTGTGTGATGTGCTCCCTTTACCTCCTGACGACTTGTTGTGCCACCTAGGCACACAAAATGCCCGGTGCGACGGGTAGGAACCACTTAGAAAGACCAAATCAAAACTGTCGCGTTCGTCTCATAAAGACCTACAAATGTCGCACTGCAACCCCTGACCTAACTCCAACAGGAAGCGCACTGTTGTTGTTTGAATGTAAGATGGCGTTTTTGACAAATTCTGTCGCTCAAAGATTTTTTGCTCCTACACCGTTTATCAGATCTCCTTCAAACGTTCACAAATTACAGATCTACCCCTGGTGAACATTACTTGCGAAGGATTTTGTCCTGACTTGAACGGTTTGGATCGTACAAGCGTTTGCAGGTGCAGAGCACAACTCCTCATGATGATCTCTGTAAGAAAAGATGGGTGACAACACATCCTAAACTTGTGACTAAGGCACATTTTTTTATTCCATAAACATACAAGCTTGATATCACTGCGTTCAGGACAAAATTATCTATCTGGTGATGCTTTCAGATTGAAAATGTGACTCACAGTTTGGCATCTAAAAGGACTAGTTTGTGAGATTTTCAGCCCATTCTGCTGTCTGCCTGCAGCCACATGCAGTCCTTCATTAGCATAACAAAAGCTGAAGTGTGAGTGTGTGTGTGTGTGTGTGTGTGTGTGTGTGTGTGTGTGTCATTCCTAATTTTCCTAAATAAATGCCTGATAGTAAAAAATTTGTAAATACAACATTCCCTGGTGTAACTTTTTTGCCTCATTAACAATTGGAATCAAATCTGTAGCTACATCTGTGCTGCAGATCATACTGTCTTTGTGTAAACAGGAATCAATCACCAAGAGCACACAACACGTGTGTTCATCTTAAACATATATTTTATCACAAAACTCTACATGTAAAACATCATTTACTCACTATTTATGAAAAATACAGTGTTGCAATGCCTGTATGCAATGAAACTTTGTTATGTTTCCTTATGAAATCAACATTATTAGGGAAAATACAGTTCCATTATTGACAAAGCTATATCTCAATACACATGTTCCACAGCCAATTCATATTAGGCCTTGATCATAAATGTTTATAACTTTGTTGTGTATACTTGAATATCTCAAAATTAATCAATTTCCTAAAATGTAACTCCGCTGTAAACTTTTTCTAAAATTCTTCTTTAATTTTAGTACTTTCAGTAGTGTCATTGTAAGCTGTCAAATGCCTCCAGCTGATTTTGTTATCATTAGTTATAGTCAACTCATCTTGAGTACATGGTCATTAATTAGCATAAAAATGGCTTCACAGATACGTGTGTATGTGTGTGTGTGTGATTTCTAATTTTCAGACAGACACACACACACACTCCAATCCCTGTCCCCTTTCTCTCTCTCTCTCTCTGTCTCTCGTGTCCTGTTAGTGCATGTCACTAACTCGGCTGACTGCATGTCAGAAACTCAACCTCTTCTCCACAGTCTTTGTGCTCTCCTACCTCACAGGTTAACTTCTACCACAGCACTGCTTGGATAGTGTGACATGTGATGTCGTGCTATAGCTGTGGTGTCAAATGCCACCTGCTGATTTAGTTATCATTAGTCGTTAGTCAACTCATATTGAGTGCCTGGGCTGTCACCCAACTACATGGTTCTTAATTAGCATAACAATAGCTCCACTCTGACAGATACATGTGAGTGTGTATGTGTGTGTGTGTTTGTCTGTCTGTGTATGTGTGTGTCTGTGTGTGTGTGTGTGTGTGTGTGTGCGTGTCACACTTATACTCTCATTATACACATTTGATTATTGTCACATATGTAAACCATTAGATATTAATATACACTTTCAACAAAATTGTACCACAATAAGCAGAATTGAAATGATCATATTATTGCTTTTATTAATGTTGTTGTAAGCTACTGTCATGACCATCTGTCCTACATCTCTCTCTGTCTCCCCTTCTGTTTCATTGGGTCTGCAGAACAGAGGATGTTGTATACTGTAAAGCCCTGTGAGGCAAATTGTGATTTGTGATATTGATTGCTTGATTGATTGACTGACTGACTGACTGATTGATGTCCTCATCAGTAGTTTGGTTTTCAGAAGCCATCAAAGTTCTACTCCCATGTCATGGGTTCATTGTACAAAAATGACCTTGCGTTCTATTGACATAACAGAACGCGACGCTCGCTTTCGACGTACGCCGGACCCCGAGATGGCGTGGGTCGAGGCCCCGTTCAACGCTGCTCGCAGCTTTAATTAGGGGCCTCGAACGAAGGACGAGGACCCTATTGTTTTTGTAGCGTTTCTTATTATTATTATTAGGGGCCTCGAACGAAGGACGAGGTCCCTATTGTTCTTGTAGCGTTTATTATTATTATTATTATTATTATTATTATTATTATTATTATTTCTTTCTTCCGCCGCGACTTTAAACTGGATTTTGACCCCCTAAACATGCTTCAAAACTCACCAAAATTGGTACGTATGTCTGGACTGGTGAAAAATTTTATCTAATGAAGAAATAAATTCACAAAGTGCAAAAATGGCTCTGTAGCGCCACCTAGAATGACTGAATCAGACTGAATCACTAAAATGGCCGCTGCTGCCAGTAGGAATGTCGTAGGAAGACCAAACCAAAACAGCCGTGTTCGTTTCATCAAGACCTACAAATCACGTGCTCGCACCAATGACCTAAATCCAACAGGAAGTGAGGTATTTCCCTTTCAAAGTAAAATTTCCTCAAAAACAAGAAATTCCTTAAAAATCGAACTACTCCTAAACCGTTTATCGTATCGGCCTCAAATTCGCACACATTATCGATCAATTGGTCCTTGTCAATTATTCTGCGTCAATTATAATTCATTTGAAGGGTTTGGATTTACTGGCCTCTTTTGTGTGATGTGCTCCCTTTACCTCCTGACGACTTGTTGTGCCACCTAGGCACACAAAAATGCCCGGTGCGACGGGTAGGAACCACTTAGAAAGACCAAACCAAAACTGTCGCGTTCGTCTCATAAAGACCTACAAATGTCGCACTGCAACCCTGACCTAACTCCAACAGGAAGCGCACTGTTGTTGTTTGAATGTAAGATGGCGTTTTTGACAAATTCTGTCGCTCAAAGATTTTTTGATCCTACACCGTTTATCAGAACTGCTTCAAACTTTCACAAATTACAGATCTACCCCTGGTGAACATTACTTGCGAAGGATTTTGTCCTAACTTGAACGGTTTGGATCTCCCAAGCGTTTGCAGGTGCAGAGCACAACTCCTCATGATGATCTCTGAGAGAAAAATGAGTGACAACATCCTAAACTTGTGACTAAGGCACATTTTTTAATTCCATAAACATACAAGCTTGATATCACTGCGTTCAGAACAAAATTATCTATCTGGTGATGTTTTCAGATTGAAAATGTGACTCACAGTTTGGCATCTAAAAGGACTAGTTTGTGAGATTTTCAGCCCATTCTGCTGTCTGCCTGCAGCCACATGCAGTCCTTCATTAGCATAACAAAAGCTGAAGTGTGAGTGTGTGTGTGTGTGTGTGTGTGTGTGTGTGTGTGTGTGTGTGGTGTCATTCCTAATTTTCCTAAATAAATGCCTGATAGCAAAAATTTGTAACTACAACATTCCCTGGTGTAACTTTTTTTTGCCTCATTAACAATTGGAATCAAATCTGTAGCTACATCTGTGCTGCAGATCATACTGTCTTTGTGTAAACAGGAATCAATCACCAAGAGCACACAAACACGTGTGTTCATCTTAAAGGTATATTTATCACAAAACTCTACATGTAAAACATCATTTACTCACTATTTATGGAAAATACAGTGTTGCAATGCCTATATGCTATGAAACTTTCTTATGTTTCCTTTTGAAATCACATTATTAGGAGAAATACAGTTCCATTATTGACAATGCTATATCTCAATACACATGTTCCACAGCCAATTCATATTAAGCCTTGATCATAAATGTTTATAACATTGTTGTGTATACTTGAATATCTCAAAATTAAATCAATTTCCTAAAATGTAACTCCACTGTAAACTTTTTCTAAAATTCTTCTATAATATTAATACTTTCAGTAGTGTCATTGTAAGCTGTCAAATGCTTCCTGCTGATGTTGTTATCATTAGTTATAGTCAACTCATCTTGAGTACATGGTCATTAATTAGCATAAAAATGGCTTCACAGATACGTGTGTGTGTGTGTGTGTGTGTGTGTGTGTGTGTGTGTGTGTGTGTGTGTGTGAGATTTCTAATTTTCAGATACAGACACACCAAAACACACACTCCAATCCCTGTCCCCTTTCTCTCTCTCTCTCTCTCTCTCTCTCTCTCTGTCTCTCGTGTCCTGTTAGTGCATGTCACTAAACTCGGCTGACTGCATGTCAGAAACTCAACCTCTTCTCCACAGTCTTTGTGCTCTACTACCTCACAGGTTAACTTCTACCACAGCACTGCTTGGATAGTGTGACATGTGAGGTCGTGCTATAGCTGTGGTGTGAAATGCCACCTGCTGATTTAGTTATCATTAGTCATTAGTCAACTCATCTTGAGTGCCTGGGCTGTCACCTAACTACGTGATTCTTAATTAGCATAACAATAGCTCCACTCTGACAGATACATGTGAGTGTGTATGTGTGTGTGTGTTTTGTCTGTCTGTGTATGTGTGTGTCTGAGTGTGTCATACTTATACTCTCATTATACACATTTGATTATTGTCACGTATGTAAACCATTAGATATTAATATATACTTTCAACAAATTGTACCACAATAACCAGAATTGAAATTATAATATTATTACTTTTATGAATGTTGTTGTAAGCTACTGTCATGACCATCTGTCCTACATCTCTCCCTGTCTCCCCTTCTGTTTCATTGGGTCTGAAGGACAGAGGGATGTTGTTACTGTAAAGCCCTGTGAGGCAAATTGTGCTTTGTGATATTGATTGCTTGATTGATTGATTGACTGACTGACTGATTGATGTCCTCATCAGTAGTTTGGTTTTCAGAAGTCATCAAAGTTCTATTCCCATGTCATGGGTTCATTGTAAAAAAAAATGACCTTGCGTTCTATTGACATAACGGAACGCGACGCTCGCTTTCGACGTACGCCGGACCCCGAAATGGCGTGGGTCGAGGCCCCGTTCAACGCTGCTCGCAGCTTTAATTTCTTCTTTTTTCCGCCGCGACTTTAAACTGGATTTTGACCCCCTAAACATGCGTAAAAACTCCCCAAAATTGGCACGTATGTCAGGACTGGTGAAAAATTTTATCTAATGAAGAAATAAATTCAAAAAGTGCAAAAATGGCTCTGTAGCGCCACCTAGAATGACTGAATCACTAAAATGGCCGCTGCTGCCAGTAGGAATGTCGTAGGAAGACCAAACCAAAACAGTCGTGTTCATTTCAACAAGACCTACAAATCACGTGCTCGCACCAATGACCTAAATCCAACAGGAAGTGAGGTATTTCCCTTTCAAAGTAAAATTTTCCTCAAAACAAGAAATTCTTTTAAAAATCATCTTCTCCTAAACCGTTCATCGTATCGGCCTCAAATTCGCACACATTATTGATCAATTGGTCCTTGTCAATTATTGTGCGTGAATTATCAGCCATTTGAAGCGTTTAGATTTACTGGCCTCTTTTGTGTGATGTGCTCCCTTTACCTCCTGACAACTTGTTGTGCCACCTAGGCACACAAAAATGCCCGGTGCGAAGGGTAGGAACCACTTAGAAAGACCAAACCAAAACTGTCGCGTTCGTCTCATAAAGACCTACAAATGTCGCGCTGCAACCCCTGACCTAACTCCAACAGGAAGCGCACTGTTGTTGTTTGAATGTAAGATGGCGTTTTTGACAAAATTCTGTCGCTCAAAGATTTTTTGCTCCTACACCGTTTATCAGAACTGCTTCAAACGTTCACAAATTACAGATCTACCCTGGTGAACATTACTTGCGAAGGATTTTGTCCTAACTTGAACGGTTTGGATCTCCCAAGCGTTTGCAGGTGCAGAGCACAACTCCTCATGATGATCTCTGTAAGAAAAGATGGGTGACAACACGTCCTAAACTTGTGACTAAGGCACAGTTTTTTATTCCATAAACATACAAACTTGATATCACTGCGTTCAGAACAAAATTATCTATCTGGTGATGCTTTCAGATTGAAAATGTGACTCATGGTTTGGCATCTAAAAGGACTAGTTTGTGAGATTTTCAGCCCATTCAGCTGTCTGCCTGCAGCCACATGCAGTCCTTAATTAGCATAACAAAAGCTGAAGTGTGAGTGTGTGTGTGTCTCTGTGTGTGTGTCATTCCTAATTTTCCTAAATAAATGCCTGATAGAAAAAAATTTGTAAATACAACATTCCCTGGTGTAACTTTTTTGCCTCATTAACAATTGGAATCAAATCTGTAGCTACATCTGTGCTGCAGATCATACTATCTTTGTGTAAACAGGAATCAATCACCAAGAGCACACAACACATGTGTTCATCTTAAACGTATATTTTATCACAAAACTCTACATGTAAAAACATCATTTACTCACTATTTATGGAAAATACAGTGTTGCAATGCCTATATGCTATGAAACTTTGTTATGTTTCCTATGAAATCAACATTATTAGGGAAAATACAGTTCCATTATTGACAATGCTATATCTCAATACACATGTTTCCACAGCCAATTCATATTAAGCCTTGATCATAAATGTTTATAACTTTGTTGTGTATACTTGAATATCTCAAAATCAATTTCCTAAAATGTAACTCCACTGTAAACTTTTTCTAAAATTCTTCTATAATGTTAATACTTTCAGTAGTGTCATTGTAAGCTGTCAAATGTCACCTGCTGATTTTATTATCATTAGTTATAGTCAACTCATCTTGAGTACATTGTCACTAATATGCATAAAAATGGGTTCACAGATACGTGTGTGTGTGTGTGTGTGTGTGTGTGTGATTTCTAATTTTCAGATACAGACACACCAAAAAACACACTCCAATCCCTGTCCCCTTTCTCTCTCTCTCTCTCTCTCTCTCTCTCTCTCTCTCTCTCTGTCTCTCGTGTCCTGTTAGTGCATGTCACTAACTCAACTGACTGCATGTCAGAAACTCAACCTCTTCTCCACAGTCTTTGTGCTCTACTACCTCACAGGTTAACTTCTACCACAGCACTGCTTGGATAGTGTGACATGTGAGGTCGTGCTAATAGCTGCTGATTTGGTTATCATTAGTCATTAGTCAACTCATCTTGAGTGCCTGGGGCTGTCACCTAACTACATGGTCCTTAATTAGCATAACAATAGCTCCACTCTGACAGATACATGTGAGTGTGTATGTGTGTGTGTGTGTGTTTTCTGTCTGTGATGTGTGTGTGTGTTGTGTGTGTGTGTGTCATACTTATACTCTCATTATACACATTTGATTATTTGAATATCTCAAAATTAATCAATTTCCTAAAATGTAACTCCACTGTAAACTTTTTCTAAAATTCTTCTATAATGTTAATACTTTCAGTAGTGTCATTGTAAGCTGTCAATGGTCTAATTTGCATAAACCATTAGATATTAATATATTATTATTAATATATATTAATATATACTTTCAACAAATTGTACCACAATAACCAGAATTGAAATTATAATATTATTACTTCTATGAATGTTGTTGTAAGCTACTGTCATAACCATCTGTCCTACATCTCTCCCTGTCTCCCCTTCTGTTCATTGGGTCTGAAGAACAGAGGGATGTTGTATGCTGTAAAGCCCTGTGAGGCAAATTGTGATTTGTGATATTAATTGCTTGATTGATTGATTGACTGACTGACTGATTGATGTCCTCATCAGTAGTTTGGTTTCAGAAGCCATTAAAGTTCTATTCCCATGTCATGGGTTCATTGTAAAAAAATGACCTTGCGTTCTATTGACAAGACAGAACGCGACGCTCGCTTTCGACGTACGCCGAACCCCGAAATGGCGTGGGTCGAGGCCCCGTTCAACGCTGCTCGCAGCTTTAATTAGGGGCCTCGAACGAAGGACGAGGTCCCCTCTTGTTCCTTGTAGCGTTTATTATTTATATTATTAGGGACCGAGCCTAGAGCAGAGGACTGCTCAGAGAGCAGTCCTCGCCGAAGGCGAGGACCCTCTTGTATTTTTGAACGCCAAATACGAACCATGCCACAGCCAAAACACTACTAAGGGAGGAGTCCTCGCCGAAGGCGAGGACTCTATGCCTCTAAAGTCTTCATTAGAGGATGACTAGTCCTCGCCGAAGGCGATGGACACTATTGTTTTTGTAATGTTTATTATTATTAGGGACCGAGCCTAGAGGCAGAGGACTGCTCAGAGAGCAGTCCTCGCCGAAGGCGAGGACCCTCTTGTATTTGAACGCCCATTACAAACCATGCCCAGAGCCAAAACACTACTAAGGGAGGAGTCCTCGCCGAAGGCGAGGACCCTAATGCATCTAAAATGCTTGAGGATGACTAGTCCTCGCCGAAGGCGAGGACACTATTGTTTTTGTAAGGTTTATTATTTCTTTCTTTCTTTCTTTCTTTCTTCCGCCGCCTCTTTGAACCTCAATTTGACCCCCTAAACATGCTCAAAAACTCACCAAAATTGGCACGCACATCAGAACCGGTGAAAAAATTTAATAAAATCATGAAATTAACCCCATAAGTGCCAAAATGAGCTCTCTAGCGCCACCTAGGCACACTAAAATGGCCGCTACGGCCTGTAGGAACGTCGTAGAAACGTCAAACCAAAACTGTCGTGTTCGTCTCATCAAGACCTAAAAATCACGCGCTGACACCCCTGACCTAAATCCAACAGGAAGTGATTGTAATTGCCCTTTCAAATAAGATTTTGCCTGAAACTGCCTTTCCTTAAAAAAACATCTTCTCATACAGCGTTTATCCCACCGGCTTCAAATTTGCAGGGATGCCAGATCAACTCCTTCTAATCAAAAGTTATTCGTAACTTTTTCCATTCCTGCCTTCGTTTGGATTTCGTGGCCTCCTGAAGGTGAGATGTCAGAAAACGTCCAGACGGCCGTCGAAAGCTGTCCCATAGGAAATGAATGGCAGCAGGGGGGAAAAAGAGACCAATCTTTGGCTTTTTCTAGCCTTTACAGCGTCTCCATACGTTGACCTACAGACTCCATTCAAACTCTCAAATGTTGCCACAGGTCTCGTGTATTCACTCATTTTTCATCTTTTCCCAATCTCTTATCGTTTTTCATCGCTGGCCTCTCAGAGTACCATGAGCAAAAATGGAGAAATTGTGCGTTTATAATGGGTGTCTATTGCGCGGAATGTTCCTCGCTAGAGTGGAGAGAGCTCTAAAAATCGTCTAAAACCTTTGTCTTCAACTCGCTCATACGGCCACAATTTTCACTTTACAGACACAATTTTTATCACAAAACGTAGGAAAATTTGTCCTGGTCACAGAAATGTTGTCATGGAGTCTGACACACGTACACATTTTGCTGAACAGCTCCAAAGCGAAGGGAGTGCCGATTTTTTTTCTCATTCACTCCCATGTAAACTCAGAGGAGAAATTTCTGAAACAGCTGAGGTGCAACACATTTTAAACTCGCTCCCCTGACCACATTTTGGACTCCAGAAATATAAAAAAATGCCACGTATGTTCACGACAAGTTGCTGGTTCTCACGATCACTTTATTTTTTTGATTTGAACAACGGTTTGGTTGTCAGAGCAATTGTTCGGGGACTCAAAACCCATGTTAAACAGCCTGAGCTGATCATCTCTCTCATCATCTGGCTGTGTGGCGCAAGTGCAGGCAAGTCTTAATCGCCATGACAACGACTGCTCACACAGACACAGACACAGAGCAGCAGCTCTCTGTCTCTGTCTCTGTCTCTGTATGTCTCTGTCTCTGTCTCTGTGTCTGTCTCTGTGTCTGTCTGTATGTCTCTGTCTCTGTGTCTGTCTCTGTCTCTGTGTCTGTGTCTGTATGTCTCTGTCTCTGTGTCTGTCTCTGTCTCTGTGTCTGTGTCTGTATGTCTCTGTCTCTGTGTCTGTCTCTGTCTCTGTGTCTGTATGTCTGTGTCTCTGTCTCTGTCTCACAATCTTTACAGGACAGATTACAGCAGATGAATCTTAATTTGAAACAGCAAATACACATTAAACCCCTAAAGTGCCAAAATGGGCTCTCTAGCGCCACCTAGGTGCACTAAAATGGCCGCTGTGGCCTGTAGGCGTGTGGTAGACAGATCAAACCACTCTCTCACTCTGACCCTAGCTGCACCTACTTAGTGATCATGGCAACCACTGTCACAAACTCACAGAAACATGACGTGTGTGTGTGACTCTAAAACTGACCTGATGACATGACAGCGACAGAATCTCCATTTTAACCCTTTAGTTGCCAGAGTTATTTGAGGAAAATATTCATTTCTACATTTCAAAAGGCTGTGGCTTGAAAGTGGTGAGAGATAAAGGCAAACTGTAAATGAGAAAAAATTTCATTATTAGGGACCAAGCCTGGAGACAGAGGAGTCCTCCGCGAGGAGTCCTCGCCGAAGGCGAGGATCCTATTGACCCTCTAAACATGCTCAGAAACTCACAAAAATTGGCACGCATATCAGAACCAGTCAACAATTTTAGAAAATCATAAAATTAACCCCTAAAGTGCCAAAATGGGCTCTCTAGCGCCACCTAGGCACACTAAAATGGCCGCTGCGGCCTGTAGATGTGATGTTTTTGTCATTTCATCCTCAAAATGAAGGAAGAGGAATCTGATGGGAGAAAATTCACTCATCTAATTTGCATATTGTCATATCACTTCTACATAGCTACAGCTACAGAAACCATTCAAACATCAAAACGATCAGCTCTGTGAGAATTTCCTGATGTTTGTGGCAATGTGTGCGATATTTGTAAATCGTTCGCTGGAGGCCGAAACGGGCGAGGTCCCGCCAAACGCTGCTTGCAGCTTTAATTATTCTTTCTTTCTCCCGCCGCCTCTTTGAACTGGAATTTGACCCCTAAACATGCTCAAAAACTCACCAAAATTGGCACGCATATCAGAACTGGTGAAAAATTTAATAAAATCATGAAATTAACCCCTAAAGTGCCAAAATGAGCTCTCTAGCGCCCCCTAGGCACACTAAAATGGCCGCTACGGCCTGTAGGAACGTCGTAGAAACGTCAAACCAAAACTGTTGTGTTCGTCTCATCAAGACCTAAAAATCACGCGCTGACACCCCTGACCTAAACCCAACAGGAAGTGATGTAATTGCCCTTTCAAAGTAAGATTTTGCCTTAAAACTGCATAAAACTGCCTTTCCTTAAAAAAACATCTTCTCATACAGCGTTTATCCCACCGGCTTCAAATTTGCAGGGATGCCAGATCAACTCCTTCTAATCAAAAGTTATTCGTAACTTTTCCATTCCTCCCTTCGTTTGGATTTCGTGGGCTCCTGAAGGTGAGATGTCAGAAAAACGTCCAGACGGCCGTCGAAAGCTGTCCCATAGGAAATGAATGGCAGCAGGGGGGAGAAAGAGACCAATCTTTGGGCTTTTTCTAGCCTTTACAGCGTCTCCATACTTTAACCTACAGACTCCATTCAAACTCTCAAATGTTGCCACAGGTCTCATGAATTCATTCATGTTTTCATCTTTTCCCAATCTTGTATCGTTTTTCATCGCTGCCTCTCCGAGTACCATGAGCAAAAGTGGAGAAATTGTGCGTTTATAATGGGTGTCTATTGCGCGGAATGTTCCGCGCTAGAGTGGAGAGAGCTCTAAAAATCGTCTAAAACTTTTGTCTTTAACTCGCTGCCATGGCCACAATTTTCACTTTACAGACACAATTTCTATCACAAAACGTAGGAAAATTTGTCCTGGTCACAGAAATGTTGTCATGGAGTCTGACACACGTACACATTTTTGCTGAACGGCTCCAAAGCGAAGGGAGTGCCGATTTTTTTCTCATTCACTCCCATGTAAACTCAGAGGAGAAATTTCTGGAAACAGCTGAGGTGCAACACATTTTAAACTCGCTCCCCTGACCACATTTTGGACTCCAGAAATATAAAAAAATGCCACGGACGTTCTCGACAAGTTGCTGGTTCTCACCATCGCGTTATTTTTTTGATTTGAACAACGGTTTGGTCGTGAGAGCAATTTGTTCGGGGACTCAAAACCCATGTTAAACAGCCTGAGCTGATCTTCTCTCTCATCATCTGGCTGTGTGGCGCAAGTGCAGGCAAGTCTTGATCGCCATGACAACGACTGCTCACACAGACACAGACACAGACACAGAGACAGAGCGTCTGTCTCTGTGTCTGTGTCTGTGTCTGTCTGTCTGTGTCTGTCTGTGTCTCTGTGTCTGTATGTCTGTCTGTGTGTCTGTCTCTGTCTGTGTCTCTGTCTATGTCTCTGTCTATGTCTCTGTCTGTGTCTCTCTCTGTGTCTATGTGTCTCACAATCTTTACAGGACAGATTACAGCAGCACAATCTTCATTTCAAACAGCAAATACACATTATTAACCCCTAAAGTGCCAAAATGGGCTCTCTAGCGCCACCTAGCTGCACTAAAATGGCCGCTGTGGCCTGTAGGCATGTGGTAGACAGATCAAACCACTCTCTCACTCTGACCCTAGCTGCACCTACTTAGTGATCATGGCAACCACTGTCACCAACTCACAGAAACATGACGTGTGTGTGATTCTAAAACTGACCTGATGACATGACAGCGACAGAATCTCCATTTTAACCCTTTAGTTGCCAGAGTTATTTGAGGAAAATATTCATTTCTACATTTCAATATGCTGTGGCTTGAAAGTGGTGAGAGATAAAAGTATATTGTAAATGAGAAAAGTTTTTATTATTAGGGACCAAGCCTGGAGACAGAAGAGTCCTCAGTGAGGAGTCCTCGCCGAAGGCGAGGATCCTATTTACCCCTTAAACGTGTTCAAAAACTCACCAAAATTGGCACGCATATCAGAACCGGTAAGCAGTTACAGAAAATCATGAAATTAACCCCTAAAGTGCCAAAATGGGCTCTCTAGCGCCACCTAGCTGCACTAAAATGGCCACTGTGGCCTGTAGGCATGTGGTAGACAGATCAAACCACTCTCTCACTCTGACCCTAGCTGCACCTACTTAGTGATCATGGCAACCACTGTCACAAACTCACAGAAACATGACGTGTGTGTGATTCTAAAACTGACCTGATGACATGGCAGCGACAGAATCTCCATTTTAACCCTTTAGTTGCCAGAGTTATTTGAGGAAAATATTCATTTCTACATTTCAAAAGGCTGTGGCTTGAAAGTGGTGAGAGATAAAGGGAAACTGTAAATGAGAAACTTTATTAGGGACCAAGCCTGGAGACAGGAGTCCTCCGTGAGGAGTCCTCGCCAAAGGCGAGGATCCTATTGACCCCCTAAACATGCTCAAAAACTCACCAAAATTGGCACGTATATCAGAACCGGTCAACAATTTCAGAAAATCATGAAATTAACCCTAAAGTGCCAAAATGGGCTCTCTAGCGCCACCAAGGTACACTAAATGGCCGCTGCGGCCTGTAGGTGTGTTGTTTTTGTCATCTCATCCTCAAAATGAAGGAAGAGGAATCTGATGGGAGAAAATTCACTCATCTAATTTGCATATTGTCATATCACTTCTACATAGCTACAGCTACAGAAACCATTCAAACATCAAAACAATCAGCTCTGTGAGAATTTTCTGAGGTTTGTGGCAATGTGTGCGATATTTCTAAATAATTCGGTGGTGGCCGAAACGGACGCGAGGCGAGGTCCCGCCAAACGCTGCTTGCAGCTTTAATTATTAGGGGCCTCGAACGAAGGACGAGGTCCCTATTGTTCTTGTAGCGTTTATTATTATTATTATTATTATTATTATTTTTTCTTTCTTCCGCCGCGACTTTAAACTGGATTTTGACCCCCTAAACATGCTCCAAAACTCACCAAAATTGGCATGTATGTCAGGACTGGTGAAAAATTTTATCTAATGAAGAAATTAATTCAAAAAGTGCAAAAATGGCTCTGTAGCGCCACCTAGAATGACAAATCACTAAAATGGCCGCTGCTGCCAGTAGGAATGTCGTAGGAAGACCAAACCAAAACAGGTGTGTTCGTTTCATCAAGACCTACAAATCACGTGCTCGCACCAATGACCTAAATCCAACAGGAAGTGAGGTATTTCCCTTTCAAAGTAAAATTTTCCTCAAAAACAAGAAATTCCTTTAAAAATCATCTTCTCCTAAACCGTTCATCGTATCGGCCTCAAATTCGCACACATTATCGATCAATTGGTCCTTGTCAATTATTCTGCGTGAATTATCAGCCATTTGAAGGGTTTGGATTTACTGGCCTCTTCCGTGTGATGTGCTCCCTTTACCTCCTGACAACTTGTTGTGCCACCTAGGCACACAAAAATGCCCGGTGCGACGGGTAGGAACCACTTAGAAAGACCAAACCAAAACTGTCGCGTTCGTCTCATTAAGACCTACAAATCTCGCACTGCAACCCCTGACCTAACTCCAACAGGAAGCGCACTGTTGTTGTTTGAATGTAAGATGGCGTTTTTGACAAATTCTGTCGCTCAAAGATTTTGCTCCTACACCGTTTATCAGAACTGCTTCAAGCTTTCACAAATTACAGATCTACCCCTGGTGAACATTACTTGCGAAGGATTTTGTCCTAACTTGAACGGTTTGGATCTCCCAAGCGTTTGCAGGTGCAGAGCACAACTCCTCATGATGATCTCTGAGAGAAAAATGAGTGACAACACATCCTAAACTTGTGACTAAGGCACATTTTTTACTTCCATAAACATACAAGCTTGATATCACTGCGTTCAGGACAAAATTATCTATCTGGTGATGCTTTCAGATTGAAAATGTGACTCACAGTTTGGCATCTAAAAGGACTAGTTTGTGAGATTTTCAGCCCATTCTGCTGTCTGCCTGCAGCCACATGCAGTCCTTCATTAGCATAACAAAAGCTGAAGTGTGTGTGTGTGTGTGTGTGTGTGTGTGTGTGTGTGTGTGTGTGTGTGTCATTCCTAATTTTCCTAAAAAAAATGCCTGATAGAAAAAAATTGTAAATACAACATTCTCTGGTGTAACTTTTTTGCCTCATTAACAATTGGAATCAAATCTGTAGCTACATCTGTGCTGCAGATCATACTGTCTTTGTGTAAAACAGGAATCAATCACCAAGAGCACACAACACATGTGTTCATCTTAAATGTATATTTTATCACAAAACTCTCCATGTAAAACACCATTTAGTCACTATTTATGGAAAATACAGTGTTGCAATGCCTATATGCTATGAAACTTTATGTTTCCTTATGAAATCAACATTATTAGGGAAAATACAGTTCCATTATTGACAATGCTATATCTCAATACACATGTTCCACAGCCAGTTCATATTAAGCCTTGATCATAAATGTTATAACTTTGTTGTGTATACTTCAATATCTCAAAATTAATCAATTTCCTAAAATGTAACTCCACTGTAAACTTTTTCTAAAATTCTTCTTTAATTTTAGTACTTTCAGTAGTGTCATTGTAAGCTGTCAAATGCCTCCAGCTGATTCTGTTATCATTAGTTATAGTCAACTCATCTTGAGTACATGGTCATTAATTAGCATAAAAATGGCTTCACAGATACGTGTGTGTGTGTGTGTGTGTGTGTGTGATTTCTAATTTTCAGATACAGACACACCAAAACACACACTCCAGTCCCTGTCCCCTTTCTCTCTCTCTCTCTCTCTCTCGTGTCCTGTTAGTGCATGTCACTAACTTCGCTGACTGCATGTGAGAACTCAACCTCTTCTCCACAGTCTTTGTGCTCTAATACCTCACAGGTTAACTTCTACCACAGCACTGCTTGGATAGTGTGACATGTGATGTCGTGCTATAGCTGTGGTGTCAAATGCCACCTGCTGATTTAGTTATCATTAGTCATTAGTCAACTCATCTTGAGTGCCTGGGCTGTCACCTAACTATGTGGTCCTTAATTAGCATAACAATAGCTCCACTCTGACAGATACATGTGAGTGTGTTGTGTGTGTGTGTTTGTCTGTCTGTGTATGTGTGTGTCTGTGTGTGTGTGTGTGTGTGTGTGTGTGTGTGTCATACTTATACTCTCATTATACACATTTGATTATTGTCACATATATAAACCATTAGATATTAATATACACTTTCAACAAATTGTACCACAATAAGCAGAATTGAAATGATCATATTATTGCTTTTATTAATGTTGTTGTAAGCTACTGTCATGACCATCTGTCCTACATCTCTCTCTGTCTCCCCTTCTGTTTCATTGGGTCTGCAGAACAGAGGGATGTTGTATACTGTAAAGCCCTGTGAGGCAAATTGTGATTTGTTATATTGATTGCTTGATTGATTGATTGACTGACTGACTGATTGATGTCCTCATCAGTAGTTTGGTTTTCAGAAGCCATCAAAGTTCTACTCCCATGTCATGGGTTCATTGTAAAAAAATGACCTTGCGTTCTATTGACATAACAGAACGCGATGCTCGCTTTCGACGTACGCCGGACCCCAAGATGGCGTGGGTCGAGGCCCCGTTCAATGCTGCTCGCAGCTTTAATTATTATTATTATTATTTTTTCTTTCTTCCGCCGCCACTTTAAACTGGATTTTGACCCCCTAAACATGCTTCAAAACTCACCAAAATTGGTACGTATGTCAGGACTGGTAAAAAATTTTATCTAATGAAGAAATAAAATTAAAAAGTGCAAAAATGGCTCTGTAGCGCCACCTAGAATGACTGAATCACTAAAATGGCCGCTGCTGCCAGTAGGAATGTCGTAGGAAGACCAAACCAAAACAGCCGTGTTCGTTTCATCAAGACCTACAAATCACGTGCTCGCACCAATGACCTAAATCCAACAGGAAGTGAGGTATTTCCCTTTCAAAGTAAAATTTTCCTCAAAAACAAGAAATTCCTTTAAAAATCATCTTCTCCTAAACCGTTCATCGTATCGGCCTCAAATTCGCACACATTATCGATCAATTGGTCCTTGTCAATTATTGTGCGTGAATTATCGGCCATTTGAAGGGTTTGGATTTACTGGCCTCTTCCGTGTGATGTGCTCCCTTTACCTCCTGACGACTTGTTGTGCCACCTAGGCACACAAAAATGCCCGGTGCGACGGGTAGGAACCACTTAGAAAGACCAAACCAAAACTGTCGCGTTCGTCTCATAAAGACCTACAAATGTCGCGCTGCAACCCCTGACCTAACTCCAACAGGAAGCGCACTGTTGTTGTTTGAATGTAAGATGGCGTTTTTGACAAATTCTGTCGCTCAAAGATTTTTTGCTCCTACACCGTTTATCAGAACTGCTTCAAACTTTCACAAATTACAGATCTACCCCTGGTGAACATTACTTGCGAAGGATTTTGTCCTAACTTGAACGGTTGGATCTCACAAGCGTTTGCAGGTGCAGAGCACAACTCCTCATGATGATCTCTGTAAGAAAAGATGGGTGACAACACATCCTAAACTTGTGACTAAGGCACATTTTTTTATTCCATAAACATACAAGCTTGATATCACTGCGTTCAGAACAAAATTATCTATCTGGTGATGCTTTCAGATTGAAAATGTGACTCACGGTTTGGCATCTAAAAGGACTAGTTTGTGAGATTTTCAGCCCATTCTGCTGTCTCCCTGCAGCCACATGCAGTCCTTAATTAGCATAACAAAAGCTGAAGTGTGAGTGTGTGTGTGTGTGTGTGTGTGTCTGTGTGTGTGTGTGTCTGTGTGTGTGTCATTCCTAATTTTCCTAAATAAATGCCTGATAGCAAAAAATTGTAACTACAACATTCCCTGGTGAAACTTTTTTTTTGCCTCATTAACAATTGGAATCAAATCTGTAGCTACATCTGTGCTGCAGATCATACTGTCTTTGTGTAAACAGGCATCAATCACCAAGAGCACACAACAAGTGTGTTCATCTTAAACATATATTTTATCACAAAACTCTACATGTAAAACATCATTTACTCACTATTTATGGAAAATACAGTCTTGCAATGCCTATATGCTATGAAACTTTATGTTTCCTTATGAAATCAACATTATTAGGGAAAATACAGTTCCATTATTGACAATGCTATATCTCAATACACATGTTCCACAGCCAATTCATATTAAGCCTTGATCATAAATGTTGATAACTTTGTTGTGTATACTTGAATATCTCAAAATTAATCAATTTCCTCAAATGTAACTCCACTGTAAACTTTTTCTAAAATTCTTCTATAATACTAATACTTTCAGTAGTGTCATTGTAAGCTGTCAAATGCTTCCTGCTGATGTTGTTATCATTAGTTATAGTCAACTCATCTTGAGTACATGGTCATTAATTAGCATAAAAATGGCTTCACAGATACGTGTATGTGTGTGTGTGTGTGTGATTTCTACTTTTCAGATACAGACACACCAAAACACACACTCCAGTCCCTGTCCCCTTTCTCTCTCTCTCTCTCTCTCTCTCTCTCTCTCGTGTCCTGTTAGTGCATGTCACTAACTCAACTGACTGCATGTCAGAAACTCAACCTCTTCTCCACAGTCTTTGTGCTCTACTACCTCACAGGTTAACTTCTACCACAGCACTGCTTGGATAGTGTGACATGTGATGTCGTGCTATAGCTGTGGTGTCAAATGCCACCTGCTGATTTAGTTATCATTAGTCATTAGTCAACTCATCTTGAGTGCCTGGGCTGTCACCTAACTACGTGATCCTTAATTAGCATAACAATAGCTCCACTCTGACAGATACATGTGAGTGTGTATGTGTGTGTGTGTTTGTCTGTGTATGTGTGTGTGTGTGTGTGTGTGTGTGTGTGTGTATGTGTGTGTCTGTGTGTGTGTGTGTGTGTGTGTGTGTGTGTGTCATACTTATACTCTCATTATGCACATTTGATAATTGTCACATATGTAAACCATTAGATATTAATACTTTCAACAAATTGTACCACAATAACCAGAATTGAAATTATAATATTATCAGTTCTATGAATGTTGTTGTAAGCTACTGTCATGACCATCTGTCCTACATCTCTCCCTGTCTCCCCTTCTGTGTCATTGGGTCTGAAGAACAGAGGGATGTTGTATGCTGTAAAGCCCTGTGAGGCAAATTGTGATTTGTGATATTGATTGCTTGATTGATTGACTGACTGACTGATTGATGTCCTCATCAGTACTTTGGTTTTCAGAAGCCATCAAAGTTCTACTCCCATGTCATGGGTTCATTGTAAAAAAAAATGACCTTGCGTTCTATTGACATAACAGAACGCGACGCTCGCTTTCGACGTACGCCGGACCCGAAATGGCGTGGGTGGGTCGAGGTCCCGTTCAACGCTGCTCGCAGCTTTAATTATTATTTCTTTCTTCCGCCGCCACTTTAAAGTGGATTTTGACCCCCTTAACATGCTTCAAAACTCACCAAAATTGGTACGTATGTCAGGACTGGTGAAAAATTTTATCTAATCAAGAAATAAAATTAAAAAGTGCAAAAATGGCTCTGTAGCGCCACCTAGAATGACTGAATCACTAAAATGGCCGCTGCTGCCAGTAGGAATGTCGTAGGAAGACCAAACCAAAACAGCCGTGTTCGTTTCATCAAGACCTACAAATCACGTGCTCGCACCCATGACCTAAATCCAACAGGAAGTGAGGTATTTCCCTTTCAAAGTAAAATTTTCCTCAAAAACAAGAAATTCCTTTAAAAATCATCTTCTCCTAAACCGTTCATCGTATCGACCTCAAACTCGCACACATTATCGATCAATTGGTCCTTGTCAATTATTGTGCTTGAATTATCGGCCATTTGAAGGGTTTGGATTTACTGGCCTCTTCCGTGTGATGTGCTCCCTTTACCTCCTGACGACTTGTTGCCACCTAGGCACACAAAAATGCCGGTGCGACGGGTAGGAACCACTTAGAAAGACCAAACCAAAACTGTCGCGTTCGTCTCATAAAGACCTACAAATGTCGCGCTGCAACCCCTGACCTAACTCCAACAGGAAGCGCACTGTTGTTGTTTGAATGTAAGATGGCGTTTTTGACAAATTCTGTCGCTCAAAGATTTTTTGCTCCTACACCATTTATTAGAACTGCTTCAAACGTTCACAAATTACAGATCTACCCCTGGTGAACATTACTTGTGAAGGATTTTGTCCTAACTTGAACGGTTTGGATCTCCCAAGCGTTTGCAGGTGCAGAGCACAACTCCTCATGATGATCTCTGTAAGAAAAAATGAGTGACAACACATCCTAAACTTGTGACTGAGGCACATTTTTTTATTCCATAAACATACAAGCTTGATATCACTGCGTTCAGAACAAAATTATCTATCTGGTGATGCTTTCAGATTGAAAATGTGACTCACGGTTTGGCATCTAAAAGGACTAGTTCGTGAGATTTTCAGCCCATTCTGCTGTCTGCCTGCAGCCACATGCAGTCCTTAATTAGCATAACAAAAGCTGAAGTGTGAGAGTGTGTGTGTGTGTCTGTGTGTGTCATTCCTAATTTTCCTAAATAAATGCCTGATAGTAAAAAATTTGTACATACAACATTCCCTTGTGTTACTTTTTTGCCTCATTAACAATTGGAATCAAATGTGTAGCTACATCTGTGCTGCAGATCATACTGTCTTTGTGTAAACAGGAATCAATCACCAAGAGCACACAACACGTGTGTTCATCTTAAAGGTATATTTTATAACAAAATCCTACATGTAAAACATCATTTACTCACTATTTATGGAAAATACAGTGTTGCAATGCCTATATGCTATGAAACTTTCTTATGTTTCCTTATGAAATCAACATTATTAGGGAAAATACAGTTCCATTATTGACAATGCTATGTCTCAATACACATGTTCCACAGCCAATTCATATTAAGCCTTGATCATGAATGTTTATAACTTTGTTGTGTATATTTGAATATCTCAATATCTCAAAATTAATCAATTTCCTAAAATGTAACTCCACTGTAAACTTTTTCTACAATTCTTCTATAATATTAATACTTTCAATAGTGTCATTGTAAGTTGTCAAATGTCTCCTGCTGATTTAGTTATCATTAGTTATAGTCAACTCATCTTGAGTGCCTGGGCTGTCACCTAACTACGTGGTCCTTAATTAGCATAACAATAGCTCCACTCTGACAGATACCTGTCAGTTTGTATGTATGTGTGTGTTTGTCTGTTTGTGTATGTGTGTGTGTGTGTGTGTGTGTGTGTGTGTGTGTGTCATACTTATACTTTCATTATACACATTTGATTATTGTCACATATGTAAACCATTAAATATTAAAATATGCTTTCAACAATTGTACCACAATAACCAGAATTGAAATTATAAGATTATTACTTTTATTAATGTTGTTGTAAGCTACTGTCATTACCATCTGTCCTACATCTCTCTCTGTCTCCCTTCTGTTTCATTGGGTCTGAAGAACAGAGGGATGTTGTATGATGTAAAGCCCTGTGAGGCAAATTGTGATTTGTGATATTGATTACTTAATTGCTTGATTGATTGACTGACTGACTGACTGATGTCCTCATCAGTAGATTGGTTTTCAGAAGCCATCAAAGTTCTACTCCTATGTCATGGGTTCATTGTAAAAAAAAAAAAATTCCCTTGCGTTCTATTGACATAACAGAACGCGACGCTCGCTTTCGACGTACGCCGGACCCCGAAATGGCGTGGGTCGAGGTCCCGTTCAACGCTGCTCGCAGCTTTAATTATTATTATTATTATTATTTCTTTCTTCCGCCGCGACTTTAAACTGGATTTTGACCCCCTAAACATGCTTCAAAACTCACCCAAAATTGGCACGTATGTCAGGACTGGTGAAAAATTTTATCTAATGAAGAAATTAATTCAAAAAGTGCAAAAATGGCTCTGTAGCGCCACCTAGAATGACTGAATCACTAAAATGGCCGCTGCTGCCAGTAGGAATGTCGTAGGAAGACCAAACCAAAACAGGTGTGTTCGTTTCATCAAGACCTACAAATCACGTGCTCGCACCAATGACCTAAATCCAACAGGAAGTGAGGTATTTCCCTTTCAAAGTAAAATTTTCCTCAAAAACAAGAAATTCCTTAAAAATCGAACTACTCCTAAACCGTTCATCGTATCGGCCTCAAATTCGCACACATTATCGATCTATTGGTCCTTGTCAATTATTCTGCGTGAATTATTAACCATTTGAAGCGTTTGGATTTACTGGCCTCTTTGTGTGATGTGCTCCCTTTACCTCCTGACGACTTGTTGTGCCACCTAGGCACACAAAAATGCCCGGTGCGACGGGTAGGAACCACTTAGAAAGACCAAACCAAAACTGTCGCGTTCGTCTCATAAAGACCTACAAATGTCGCACTGCAACCCCTGACCTAACTCCAACAGGAAGCGCACTGTTGTTGTTTGAATGTAAGATGGCGTTTTTGACAAATTCTGTCGCTCAAAGATTTTTTGCTCCTACACCGTTTATCAGATCTCCTTCAAACGTTCACAAATTACAGATCTACCCCTGGTGAACATTACTTGCGAAGGATTTTGTCCTGACTTGAACGGTTTGGATCGTACAAGCGTTTGCAGGTGCAGAGCACAACTCCTCATGATGATCTCTGTAAGAAAAGATGGGTGACAACACATCCTAAACTTGTGACTAAGGCACATTTTTTTATTCCATAAACATACAAGCTTGATATCACTGCGTTCAGGACAAAATTATCTATCTGGTGATGCTTTCAGATTGAAAATGTGACTCACAGTTTGGCATCTAAAAGGACTAGTTTGTGAGATTTTCAGCCCATTCTGCTGTCTGCCTGCAGCCACATGCAGTCCTTCATTAGCATAACAAAAGCTGAAGTGTGAGTGTGTGTGTGTGTGTGTGTGTGTGTGTGTGTGTGTGTGTGTGTGTGTGTGTGTCATTCCTAATTTTCCTAAATAAATGCCTGATAGTAAAAAATTTGTAAATACAACATTCCCTGGTGTAACTTTTTTGCCTCATTAACAATTGGAATCAAATCTGTAGCTACATCTGTGCTGCAGATCATACTGTCTTTGTGTAAACAGGAATCAATCACCAAGAGCACACAACACGTGTGTTCATCTTAAACATATATTTTATCACAAAACTCTACATGTAAAACATCATTTACTCACTATTTATGAAAAATACAGTGTTGCAATGCCTGTATGCAATGAAACTTTGTTATGTTTCCTTATGAAATCAACATTATTAGGGAAAATACAGTTCCATTATTGACAAAGCTATATCTCAATACACATGTTCCACAGCCAATTCATATTAAGCCTTGATCATAAATGTTATAACTTTGTTGTGTATACTTGAATATCTCAAAATTAATCAATTTCCTAAAATGTAACTCCGCTGTAAACTTTTTCTAAAATTCTTCTTTAATTTTAGTACTTTCAGTAGTGTCATTGTAAGCTGTCAAATGCCTCCAGCTGATTTTGTTATCATTAGTTATAGTCAACTCATCTTGAGTACATGGTCATTAATTAGCATAAAATGGCTTCACAGATACGTGTGTATGTGTGTGTGTGTGATTTCTAATTTTCAGATACAGACACACCAAAACACACACTCCAATCCCTGTCCCCTTTCTCTCTCTCTCTCTCTCTGTCTCTCGTGTCCTGTTAGTGCATGTCACTAACTCGGCTGACTGCATGTCAGAAACTCAACCTCTTCTCCACAGTCTTTGTGCTCTACTACCTCACAGGTTAACTTCTACCACAGCACTGCTTGGATAGTGTGACATGTGATGTCGTGCTATAGCTGTGGTGTCAAATGCCACCTGCTGATTTAGTTATCATTAGTCATTAGTCAACTCATCTTGAGTGCCTGGGCTGTCACCCAACTACATGGTTCTTAATTAGCATAACAATAGCTCCACTCTGACAGATACATGTGAGTGTGTATGTGTGTGTGTGTTTGTCTGTCTGTGTATGTGTGTGTCTGTGTGTGTGTGTGTGTGTGTGTGTGTGTGTCACACTTATACTCTCATTATACACATTTGATTATTGTCACATATGTAAACCATTAGATATTAATATACACTTTCAACAAATTGTACCACAATAAGCAGAATTGAAATGATCATATTATTGCTTTTATTAATGTTGTTGTAAGCTACTGTCATGACCATCTGTCCTACATCTCTCTCTGTCTCCCCTTCTGTTTCATTGGGTCTGCAGAACAGAGGGATGTTGTATACTGTAAAGCCCTGTGAGGCAAATTGTGATTTGTGATATTGATTGCTTGATTGATTGACTGACTGACTGACTGATTGATGTCCTCATCAGTAGTTTGGTTTTCAGAAGCCATCAAAGTTCTACTCCCATGTCATGGGTTCATTGTACAAAAATGACCTTGCGTTCTATTGACATAACAGAACGCGACGCTCGCTTTCGACGTACGCCGGACCCCGAGATGGCGTGGGTCGAGGCCCCGTTCAACGCTGCTCGCAGCTTTAATTAGGGACCGAGCCTAGAGGCAGAGGACTGCTCAGAGAGCAGTCCTCGCCGAAGGCGAGGACCCTCTTGTATTTTGAACGCCAAATACGAACCATGCCACAGCCAAAACACTAATAAGGGAGGAGTCCTCGCCGAAGGCGAGGACCCTAATGCATCTAAAATGTTCATTGGAGGGAGTAGTCCTCGCCGAAGGCGAGGACACTATTGTTTTTGGATCGTTTATTATTATTAGGGACCGAGCCTAGAGGCAGAGGACTGCTCAGAGAGCAGTCCTCGCCGAAGGCGAGGACCCTCTTGTATTTTGAACGCCAAATACGAACCATGCCACAGCCAAACACTACTAAGGGAGGAGTCCTCGCCAAAGGCGAGGACTCTAATGCATCTAAACTGTGCATTAGGGGCTGACTAGTCCTCGCCGAAGGCGAGGACACTATTGTTTTTGTAATGTTTATTAGGGACCGAGCCTAGAGGCAGAGGACTGCTCAGAGAGCAGTCCTCGCCAAAGGCGAGGACCCTCTTGTATTTTGAACGCCCATTACGAACCATGCCCAGAGCCATAACACTACTAAGGGAGGAGTCCTCGCCGAAGGCGAGGACCCTAGTGCTTCTAAACTGCTGGAGGATGACTAGTCCTCGCCGAAGGCGAGGACACTATTGTTTTTGTAAGGTTTATTATTTCTTTCTTTCTCCCGCCGCCTCTTTGAACTGGAATTTGACCCCCTAAACATGCTCAAAAACTCACCAAAATTGGCACGCACATCAGAACCGGTGAAAAATTTAATAAAATCATGAAATTAACCCCTAAAGTGCCAAAGTGAGCTCTCTAGCGCCACCTAGGCACACTAAAATGGCCGCTACGGCCTGTAGGAACGTCGTAGAAACATCAAACGAAACTGTCGTGTTCGTCTCATCAAGACCTAAAAATCACGCGCTGACACCCCTGACCTAAATCCAACAGGAAGTGATGTAATTGCCCTTTCAAAATAAGATTTTGCCTTAAACTGCCTTTCCTTAAAAAAACATCTTCTCATACAGCGTTTGTCCACCGGCTCCAAACTTGCAGGGATTCCAGATCAACTCCTTCTAATCAAAAGTTATTCGTAACTTTTCCATTCCTGCCTTCGTTTGGATTTCGTGGGCTCCTGAAGGTCAGATGTCAGAAAAACGTCCAGACGGCCGTCGAAAGCTGTCCCATAGGAAATGAATGGCAGCAGGGGGGAAAAAGACACCAATCTTTGGGCTTTTTCTAGCCTTTACAGTGTCTCCATACGTTGACCTACAGACTCCATTCAAACTCTCAAATGTTGCCACAGGTCTCGTGTATTCACTCATGTTTTCATCTTTTCCCAATCTTGTATCGTTTTTCATCGCTGCCTCTCCGAGTACCATGAGCAAAAGTGGAGAAATTGTGCGTTTATAATGGGTGTCTATTGCGCGGAATGTTCCGCGCTAGAGTGGAGAGAGCTCTAAAAATCGTCTAAAACTTTTGTCTTTAACTCGCTGCCATGGCCACAATTTTCACTTTACAGACACAATTTCTATCACAAAACGTAGGAAAATTTGTCCTGGTTACAGAAATGTTGACATGGAGTCTGACACACGTACACATTTTTGCCGAACGGCTCCAAAGCGAAGGGAGTGCCGATTTTTTTCTCATTCACTCCCATGTAAACTCAGAGGAGAAATTTCTGGAAACAGCTGAGGTGCAACACATTTTAAACTCGCTCCCCTGACCACATTTTGGACTCCAGAAATATAAAAAAATGCCACCGACGTTCACAACAAGTTGCTGGTTCTCAGCATCGCTTTATTTTTTTGATTTGAACAATGGTTTGGTCGTCAGAGCAATTTGTTTGAGGACTCAAAACCCATGTTAAACAGCCTGAGCTGATCTTCTCTCTCATCATCTGGCTGTGTGGCGCAAGTGCAGGCACGTCTTGATCGCCATGACAACGACTGCTCACACAGACACAGACACAGACACAGAGCAGCAGCTCTCTGTCTCTGTCTCTGTCTCTGTGTCTGTGTCTGTTTCTGTCTCTGTGTCTGTGTGTCTGTGTCTGTGTCTCTGTCTGTCTCTGTGTCTGTGTGTCTGTGTCTGTGTCTGTCTGTGTCTGTGTCTGTGTCTCTGTGTCTGTCTCTGTGTCTGTCTCTGTCTCACAATCTTTACAGGACAGATTACAGCAGCTGAATCTTCATTTGAAGCAGCAAATACACATTATTAACCCCTAAAGTGCCAAAATGGGCTCTCTAGCGCCACCTAGCTGTAATAAAATGTCCACTGTGGCCTGTAGGCATGTGGTAGACAGATCAAACCACTCTCTCACTCTGACCCTAGCTGCACCTACTTAGTGATCATGGCAACCACTGTCACAAACTCACAGAAACATGACGTGTGTGTGATTCTAAAACTGACCTGATGACATGACAGCGACAGAATCTCCATTTTAACCCTTTAGTTGCCAGAGTTATTTGAGGAAAATATTCATTTCTACATTTCAAAAGGCTGTGGCTTGAAAGTGGTGAGAGATAAAGGCAAACTGTAAATGAGAAAACTTATTAGGGACCGAGCCTGGAGACAGAAGAGTCCTCCGTGAGGAGTCCTCGCCAAAGGCGAGGATCCTATTGTCCCCCTAACATGCTCAAAAACTCACCAAAATTGGCACGCATATCAGAACCGGTGAACAATTTCAGAAAATCATAAAATTAACCCCTAAAGTGCCAAATTGGGCTCTCTAGCGCCACCAAGGTACACTAAAATGGCCGCTGTGGCCTGTAGGTGTGTTGTTTTTGTCATCTCATCCTCAAAATGAAGGAACAGGAATCTGATGGGAGAAAATTCACTCATCTAATTTGCATAATGTCACTTCTACATAACTACAGCTACAGAAAACATTCAAACATCAAAACGATCAGCTCTGTGAGAATTTTCTGATGTTTGTGGCAATGTGTGCGACATTTCTAAATAGTTCGCTGGAGGCCGAAACGGGCGAGGTCCCGCCAAACGCTGCTTGCAGCTTTAATTATTATTATTATTATTATTTCTTTCTTCCGCCGCGACTTTAAAGTGGATTTTGACCCCCTAAACATGCTTCAAAACTCACCAAAATTGGCACGTATGTCAGGACTGGTGAAAAATTTTATCTAATGAAGAAATAAATTCAAAAAGTGCAAAAATGGCTCTGTAGCGCCACCTAGAATGACTGAATCACTAAAATGGCCGCTGCTGCCAGTAGGAATGTCGTAGGAAGACCAAACCAAAACAGGTGTGTTCCTTTCATCAAGACCTACAAATCACGTGCTCGCACCAATGACCTAAATCCAACAGGAAGTGAGGTATTTCCTTTCAATGTAAAATTTTCCTCAAAAACAAGAAATTCCTTAAAAATCCAACTACTTCTAAACCGTTTTCGTATCGGCCTCAAATTCGCACACATTATCGATCTATTGGTCCTTGTCAATTATTCTGCGTGAATTATTAACCATTTCAAGCGTTTGGATTTACTGGCTCTTTTGTGTGATGTGCTCCCTTTACCTCCTGACGACTTGTTGTGCCACCTAGGCACACAAAATGCCCGGTACGACGGGTAGGAACCACTTAGAAAGACCAAACCAAAACTGTCGCGTTCGTCTCATAAAGACCTACAAATGTCGCACTGCAACCCCTGACCTAACTCCAACAGGAAGCGCACTGTTGTTGTTTGAATGTAAGATGGCGTTTTTGACAAATTCTGTCGCTCAAAGATTTTTTGCTCCTACACCGTTTATCAGATCTCCTTCAAAGTTTCACAAATTACAGATTTTACCCCTGGTGAACATTACTTGCGAAGGATTTTGTCCAAACTTGAACGGTTTTGGATCTCACAAGTGTTTGCAGGTGCAGAGCACAACTCCTCATGATGATTTCTGTAAGAAAAGATGCGTGACAACACATCCTAAACTTGTGACTAAGGCACATTTTTTTATTCCATAAACATACAAGCTTGATCACTGCGTTCAGAACAAAATTATCTATCTGGTGATGCTTTCAGATTGAAAATGTGACACGGTTTGGCATCTAAAAGGACTAGTTTGTGAGATTTTCAGCCCATTCAGCTGTCTGCCTGCAGCCACATGCAGTCCTTCATTAGCATAACAAAAGCTGAAGTGTGAGTATGTGTGTGTGTGTGTGTGTGTGTGTGTGTGTGTGTGTGTGTGTGTCTGTGTGTGTGTCATTCCTAATTTTCCTAAAATAAATGCCTGATAGAAAAAAATTTGTAAATACAACATTCCCTGGTGTAACTTTTTTGCCTCATTAACAATTGGAATCAAATCTGTAGCTACATCTGTGCTGCAGATCATACTGTCTTTGTGTAAACAGGAATCAATCACCAAGAGCACACAACACGTGTGTTCATCTTAAAGGTATATTTTATCACAAAACTCTACATTTAAAACATCATTTACTCACTATTTATGGAAAATACAGTCTTGCAATGCCTATATGCTATGAAACTTTATGTTTCCTTATGAAATCAACATTATTAGGGAAAATACAGTTCCATTATTGACAATGCTATATCTCAATACACATGTTCCACAGCCAATTCATATTAAGCCTTGATCATAAATGTTATAACTTTGTTGTGTATACTTGAAAATCTCAAAAATAATCAATTTCCTAAAATGTAACTCCACTGTAAACTTTTTCTAAAATTCTTCTTTAATTTTAGTACTTTCAGTAGTGTCATTGTAAGCTGTCAAATGCCTCCAGCTGATTTTGTTATCATTAGTTATAGTCAACTCATCTTGAGTACATGGTCATTAATTAGCATAAAAATGGCTTCACAGACACGTGTGTGTGTGTGTGTGTGATTTCTAATTTTCAGATACAGACACACCAAAACACACACTCCAGTCCCTGTCCCCTTTCTCTCTCTCTCTCTCTCTCTCTCTCTCTCTCTCTCTCTCTCTCTCTCTCTCTCTCATGTCCTGTTAGTGCATGTCACTAACTTCGCTGACTGCATGTGAGAAACTCAACCTCTTCTCCACAGTCTTTGTGCTCTAATACCTCACAGGTTAACTTCTACCACAGCACTGCTTGGATAGTGTGACATGTGATGTCGTGCTATAGCTGTGGTGTCAAAATGCCACCTGCTGATTTAGTATCATTAGTCATTAGTCAACTCATCTTGAGTGCCTGGGCTGTCACCCAACTACATGGTTCTTAATTAGCATAACAATAGCTCCACTCTGACAGATACATGTGAGTGTGTTTGTGTGTGTGTGTTTGTCTGTCTGTGTTGTGTGTGTGTGTGTGTGTGTGTGTGTGTGTGTGTGTCATTTATACTTTATAATACACATTTGATTATTGTCACATATGTAAACCATTAGATATTAATATACACTTTCAACAAATTGTACCACAATAAGCAGAATTCAAATGATTCATATTATTGCTTTTATTAATGTTGTTGTAAGCTACTGTCATGACCATCTGTCCTACATCTCTCCCTGTCTCCCCTTCTGTTTCATTGGGTCTGCAGAACAGAGGGATGTTGTATGATGTAAAGCCCTGTGAGGCAAATTGTGATTTGTGATATTGATTGCTTGATTGATTGACTGACTGACTGACTGACTGATTGATGTCCTCATCAGTAGTTTGGTTTTCAGAAGCCATCAAAGTTCTACTCCCATGTCATGGGTTCATTGTAAAAAAATGACCTTGCGTTCTATTGACATAACAGAACGCGACGCTTGCTTTCGACGTACGCCGGACCCCGAGATGGCGTGGGTCGAGGCCCCGTTCAACGCTGCTCGCAGCTTTAATTATTATTATTTCTTTCTTCCGCCGCCACTTTAAAGTGGATTTTGACCCCCTAAACATGCTTCAAACTCACCAAAATGGTACGTATGTCAGGACTGGTGAAAAATTTTATCTAATCAAGAAATAAAATTAAAAAGTGCAAAAATGGCTCTGTAGCGCCACCTAGAATGACTGAATCACTAAAATGGCCGCTGCTGCAGTAGGAATGTCGTAGGAAGACCAAACCAAAACAGCCGTGTTCGTTTCCTCAAGACTACAAATCACGTGCTCGCACCCATGACCTAAATCCAACAGGAAGTGAGGTATTTCCCTTTCAAAGTAAAATTTTCCTCAAAAACAAGAAATTCCTTTAAAAATCATCTTCTCCTAAACCGTTCATCGTATCGGCCTCAAACTCGCACACATTATCGATCAATTGGTCCTTGTCAATATTGTGCGTGAATTATCGGCCATTTGAAGGGTTTGGATTTACTGGCCTCTTCCGTGTGATGTGCTCCCTTTACCTCCTGACGACTTGTTGTGCCACCTAGGCACACAAAAATGCCCGGTGCGACGGGTAGGAACCACTTAGAAAGACCAAACCAAAACTGTCGCGTTCGTCTCATAAAGACCTACAAATGTCGCGCTGCAACCCCTGACCTAACTCCAACAGGAAGCGCACTGTTGTTGTTTGAATGTAAGATGGCGTTTTTGACAAATTCTGTCGCTCAAAGATTTTTTGCTCCTACACCATTTATTAGAACTGCTTCAAACGTTCACAAAATTACAGATCTACCCCTGGTGAACATTACTTGTGAAGGATTTTGTCCTAACTTGAACGGTTTGGATCTCACAAGCGTTTGCAGGTGCAGAGCACAACTCCTCATGATGATCTCTGTAAGAAAAAATGAGTGACAACACATCCTAAACTTGTGACTATGGCACATTTTTTTTATTCCATAAACATACAAGCTTGATATCACTGCGTTCAGAACAAATTATCTATCTGGTGATGCTTTCAGATTGAAAATGTGACTCACGGTTTGGCATCTAAAAGGACTAGTTCGTGAGATTTTCAGCCCATTCTGCTGTCTGCCTGCAGCCACATGCAGTCCTTAATTAGCATAACAAAAGCTGAAGTGTGAGAGTGTGTGTGTGTGTGTCTGTGTGTGTGTCATTCCTAATTTTCCTAAATAAATGCCTGATAGTAAAAAAATTGTACATACAACATTCCTTGTGTTACTTTTTTGCTCATTAACAATTGGAATCAAATGTGTAGCTACATCTGTGCTGCAGATCATACTGTCTTTGTGTAAACAGGAATCAATCACCAAGAGCACACAACACGTGTGTTCATCTTAAAGGTATATTTTATAACAAAATCCTACATGTAAAACATCATTTACTCACTATTTATGGAAAATACAGTGTTGCAATGCCTATATGCTATGAAACTTTCTTATGTTTCCTTATGAAATCAACATTATTAGGGAAAATACAGTTCCATTATTGACAAAGCTATGTCTAATACACATGTTCCACAGCCAATTCATATTAAGCCTTGATCATGAATGTTTATAACTTTGTTGTGTATATTTGAATATCTCAATATCTCAAAATTAATCAATTTTAAAATGTAACTCCACTGTAAAACTTTTTCTACAATTCTTCTATAATATTAATACTTTCAATAGTGTCATTGTAAGTTGTCAAATGTCTCCTGCTGATTTAGTTATCATTAGTTTATAGTCAACTCATCTTGAGTGCCTGGGCTGTCACCTAACTACGTGGTCCTTAATTAGCATAACAAATAGCTCCACTCTGACAGATACCTGTCAGTTTGTATGTATGTGTGTGTTTGTCTGTCTGTGTATGTGTGTGTGTGTGTCATACTTATACTTTCATTATACACATTTGATTATTGTCACATATGTAAACCATTAAATATTAAAATATGCTTTCAACAAATTGTACCACAATAACCAGAATTGAAATTATAAGATTATTACTTTTATTAATGTTGTTGTAAGCTACTGTCATTACCATCTGTCCTACATCTCTCTCTGTCTCCCCTTCTGTTTCATTGGGTCTGAAGAACAGAGGGATGTTGTATGATGTAAAGCCCTGTGAGGCAAATTGTGATTTGTGATATTGATTACTTAATTGCTTGATTGATTGACTGACTGACAGACTGATGTCCTCATCAGTAGATTGGTTTTCAGAAGCCATCAAAGTTCTACTCCTATGTCATGGGTTCATTGTAAAAAAAAAAAAATTCCCTTGCGTTCTATTGACATAACAGAACGCGACGCTCGCTTTCGACGTACGCCGGACCCCGAAATGGCGTGGGTCGAGGTCCCGTTCAACGCTGCTCGCAGCTTTAATTTAAGTTGAAACTTTGGGTCTAATGAAGACAATGGGACATTCATAAACCTTTAATTCAATATGATTCATCAAAGAATATTTTGGAGACATATTTATTGAGAGGTTTTAGCATTTTTCAAAACATGTAGGATATTGAAAGGACAGTCGCAATGAATTTGATCGAGTGAACATGTTTGACCTGCTCCAAAGGTTGCATCATTTCCTGGGAGTGAAATCAGCTTCCTTTTGTGAACATGCTGGTGAAAAGACAAATAAGTGTCCTCTTATTTTCATGATTTTTCTTGGAGTTATATAATGTTTGACAGAGGGGGACGAGCTTATTGTGTCAGCCCTGTTTCCACAAAAGGACACGCTAAAAGGATATTTGTTAGAATTTTTTATTGTACATAAATAACATGATATAAGCCTCTAATGAATGCACACCATGTGGTCTCATGACCTTCACCACATGGCTAGTAATGGCTGCCAAGGACATTTTTCATCAACCCTGTTTCCATTCCAGTGTAACAGGGTTGACAAAAGTATGTGTAAAATTGTGCACTGGGTGACAAGTTTTTGAAATTTGGCATAGTGTAAGGTATGGGTATAAGGTTTTCAAAAACCAAGTTGGGATAGTCACAAACTTCAATAATAATATTTATAATATGAATAATAAAGTACTAATTAAATAATTCAATGAGTCTTGTTAAGGGATTTATTTCATATATAAGTAAATGGTTTGAGAAAACAGTCAAAACAGTCTTTTTTTGACTGTGTCAGTCCAGATAGTGTGACCTTTTTTGGTGGGCAGGGCTTCGCTGGAGGCAAAACAATTCCCCACAAACATTAGCTTGCGATAGCCAGCCAGTTCTGTTGGATTGTGGAGAAAGATGATGTGAGTGGTGCATCAGAACTCATCAGCCCAATATGTTGTGTGACCATTAATGACTACATGCTCAAGGAGCTCTCTTGGTTGTGGTGATTCACATTTGTTGAAAAGCCTGTTTTATTAGCTGTTTTATATTGTCATTAACTGTAGACTCCTAACTCCTCTTAAGCAGCTGGTAGCGGCTAAATTTTTCCAGAAATCGTCTCAGCTAAAAACAACAAGCCTTACCGTTTGTTGCAGGCCACATTTTGGGCTTCATTGTAGGGCTGGGCGATATGACCAAAATCTCATATCACGATATAGGTCATTTCATATCTCGATAACGATTCATATCACGCTGGCATAAATGTGCCTCTGTGTGTGCTTTTGGGTCATTATATGAAAACCTGCCATTTCCCATTCTTAATGTTTGATTTTCAAAGTACTGTTTTAAAACTATTTATGACCCTTTCTGGATTAAATAGATCCTTACCTATCAGAAATAGGTGTTTTGCCATGTCAGGTTATCTCATTTTTTATTTTTTTCCACATTCAATCAGCATGCATATGTTTGTTTTGTCAACCCTGTTACGATACACCATTTAATGTTTGAAAATGTTTTAAATGCATATTTACAACAAATCTGATATACTATGAAGGATAAATCTCGCCTTGTTACACTGAGTGTGTTTGTACAGTGAGAATATTGAGGTGTTTTTTTTGTTTCTCATTTGCAACTTTCACAGCATCTTTCTTTATATGAACAGAATATGGAAACAAAACAATAATACCAGCATTTTGTTCTGTAGATTACTGGTTTCTTTTACTTAACATATAAAATGAGTAGACATGTAGACACGCACACACATCGTGTTTCTGTCATGTCTGCGTGTAACATGTAGACACGCACACACATCATGCTTCTGTCATGTCTGCGTGCAACATGTAGACACGCACACACATCATGTTTCTGTCAGTTTGTGTGGCACAGCGGTTGCCATGGTAATAAAGTAGGTGCACCTGGCAGAAGAGCAGAGAGAGACAGACAGAACACAGAGAAGAGACTCTTTTAATGGAGATTTAACTCCTCGAACAAATTCTTCTGATTTCCAAAACGCTGGTCCAATCATGAAAATAAAGTGATGGTGAGAGACAGCCACTACTAGTGAACGCACGTGCCATGTTTTATGTCTGTAGAGTCAAAAATGTGGTCACAGGCGCGAGTTGCAAATGTGTTGCACCTAAGCTGTTTTCCAGAAATTTCTCCTCTCAGTTTACATGGGAGTGAATGAGAAAAAAATCAGTGTTCCCTCCGCTTTGGAGCCTCTCAGCAAAAATGTGTACGTGTGACAGATTCCATGTCAACACATCTGTGACCAGGACAAATTTTCCTACGTTTTGTGGTATAAATTGTGTATGTACAGTGAAAATTGTGGCCGTATGTGCGAGTTGAAGAGAAAAGTCAAGTATGAGTCGAGGGCTGTGTGGCTGTGTCTGTGGGTCTGTTCGAAACTACTCATACTAGCTCTTTGAGTATGTAGTGTGTTTACACTGCACAGTATGCGATTTTGAGTATGCGAGAAGTTCCCGGATGCATACTAGATTCGCCAGAAATGTTGAGTATACATCATGACCCTACTACTCACACTCAAATTACCCAAGATGCAACGTAACGTGACGTCATCGATCACTTCCTTGCCGCGAACAGGACAAAAGAGAAAGAAGAAAGAAGCCGGAAAATGGAGACGCCACAGCCACAACCATACAAATGTGAGTAAATTGTGAATTATTTTAGCAACGTGACGGCTTGTATGTGGTTGAGTGATATTTAGACATATCAGATGAAGACGTATAAGTTGTCCATCAGCTGTTTTAAATGTTATATGTAACGGTACGTAATATTATCGCTCCTGCTGGTTAGCTTAAGTTAGCCCATTTAATGCCACATAACGTCAGCAGTAGAAGCTGCGTTATCAGCTAATATAATACAGTTTGCTAAGAATGAGGACTTGTGATTGATCGAAAAATACCTATTAACTGCATTGTTTTCCGCTACATTCGCTCCTTCAAAACATTTATTTTATATTCGGCCAAATATTGCAAAAAACACACATTCGGTATTCAGTGGAATAAGTGAAAAGCAAGGCCGAATAATAGCGGCGTGGTTTGATAACGCAATCAAACAGCGTGCGGTGACGGAGTAAAATGTCGGCAATGTGGCCATTTTATCCTGTCACCGCACTCGCATTGCAACTAAAAATAGTTTTGCGGCCAAAATAAATCATTCAGCACGCTGTGCAAGAGTACAGATTTCAACCAGCAGCAGAAACGACACAGCGTTCACAGACACGGACAGGAATACGTATTCCTGTCAAATACGGTGGCGCATGATAACGGCTTACCGGAGAAGTCTAGCTCCAGGTGAAAAAAATCCGAGAGGAAACACTGAACTGGTTAACGTTGACGCTAAATCCAAACTTAGGTCGCATATCTCAACGTTATTGGTGTGTTTGTTTCTTCAAGGGACTGATGAAGATACAGCGCGCCTCATCAGGTGGAGGGGGAGAACGAGGCCCTCTTCACCGGAGGCGCAATGCTGCGGTGAAAGGTTTTGAGTAAGATATTTATTTCCCTTGAATGAGCATAATATATATTAAAATAGCCCGTCCTAGGTGAGGGATTTTCTCCCCATTAAAAGAGTTTTCTGGGGAGTTTTTCCTCAGTGGATATGATGGTCTAAGGCAGAGGATGTTGTTATGATGCTGTGTAAAGCCAACAAATGTGTATCCTCAATATTATGCTTGTGCAGAACTTTCATCCAGGACCAGGCACTGGAGGGAAAGGTGGAGGCTGCCTTCGTTAAAAAGAAAGTGGGAGAACCTTAAGCAGAAATACAAAGTGAGTTGAATAATAAAAGCACTACAGTGTCAATGTAAACAACTTAGACAAACACGATGGTGATGAGTATTTGACTAGTTCTGGAAAGTTAAGCTTTTGAATGATGATCAGAACTATGAGCATGTGTGTGTGTTGTGCATGTTGTATGTGTTTTGTAGGAACTGAAGGCTCCCCGCACAGGCGTGAGCACGGAGGGGGGCGAGGCCACTGCCGCCAATTGGAAGTGGTTTGGTGCCATGGATGAGGTGTTGGGCCATCAATAACCCCCCCCCCCCCCCCCCCTGTCCTCATCACCTCATCTGTGGCACCGCCTGCAGCAGTGGCCTCTCCTCCCTCCCCTCCATCCCAAGCATCAGCATCAGCATCAGGTGTCTCCCGGGGGAAACGTGACGTATGGGTCACTTTCCTCCGGGAGCTTGACGAAAGGGAGGAACGTGCGGAGGAGAGGGCTGAAAGGAGAGAGAGAGAGGTGCAGGAGAGAGAAGAGAGAGTTGAGAGGGAAAGAAGAGAGGAAGAGAGACGGAACATGGAGAGGAGAGAAAGGGAGTGGAGAGAATGGATGGATGCGAGGATGAGGGAGGAGCGTTGAGAGAGAGAGGAGCGAGAGAGAGAGAGAGAGTCGGGCGAGGGAGGACAAACTGATGGCAATGGTGGAGAAGTTCCTTGAAAAAAAATGACTGTTTTTTTTTTTTTTTTTTTCAATTTAAGTAAACGTTTAGGGAGAGAAAGTTTCAAGTGTCAGTGTGTGTCTGTTGTTATTTTATACACTAATGTGTACAAGATATGAAAATGAAAATGACCAGTGCAGACAGAATAGTAGGGTGTTCACCCCACAAACCAAACTTTGCTTTACATAATTTTTCCTCTGATTCCTTTGAATGAAATAGGAGCAGAAAAGATGAGATTTGATCATAGCACAGGAAGCACATCATATTTTACAGTGCCAGTATATGGGCTGAAATATGTGCCACTAGAAACTGAATTTGAATTACATAATTTGAAATTGTATTGTTAATTTGAATCATTGCATTGAAAAACTGAATCTGAATAGTATAATTTGAAATTGAATTCATTTCTATATATATTCAAATTCAGTTCTCACAATTCAAATTCAGTTCTCACAATTCAAATTCAATTTACTGTGACAGACATCCGGGTCGTTTAAGGACAAAGGAAGAGCAATCGAGCGCAGATACACAGGACTCCTCTTCGGCCAATCAGCACCTACGTTTTTGAGCACGTAGGAAGAAGCGCTCACTCGCCATGGGCCTTGACCGACCCATACTGGCTTGATATCCTTGTTGAAGATGGATGCGGCTGGGGCAAATACGGTAATGTGGCATTTAACCATATATTTTAACGACCTTTTTAACTGTTGTTAATGTTATAGCTATTTTGTAGGAACGTTTCGTTTCGTCAGCGAGCATAAACAAATCATGTTTACAATTACATTAGGCGACTAGCACATTAGCATTGTTTCAGCTATCATTAAAGCAACGCAGCACTGAGCGCCGGAGCTAGTCTACAAACAGCAGTGCATGCAGTAACGCCACATATTTTTTTGTACTGTCATTGAATAGCACCGAGTGAAAGTCAACGTTTCACTCGGTGCTATTCGATTATCTATCCAGATAATCCCAAATTAAATATTTCCCCGACGTTGCACACTTGCAATCACAGTAATGTTCGTCACCCCACGTTTCGATGGTAACGTTAGCCTACTAGCTCCAGTAACAACATCTTTGCCTAGTCTTTACTACTACTCGTGATTGATTGTCATTGACACTGTCAGGGTACCGCTTACTGACAGAGGGAGAGAGTAGTAAGCATGTCTGTGTCGCTGTGTTTGGCAGGTGCTTGCATATTTTATGGCTATAAACTTGATGCAGTTACACTATAGCACTAGCATTATTCATTTGAATGGAATGCATAGCTAATTCCGGTTGACTTGAAAACACAAAAATAGCACATTTACACTTCGAATTTCGCTTCAGCAATTATATCACAGCTACCCTAGGGTCTAACAAAGATACAAACGTTGTCCGATTTCAATGTAATACATTATTCTGAATTTGGGAGGTCTCGTTTTGAAGGCTATGTTTGTCATTCATTCCTATGGGAAAAGCACTGTTTTTATAACGTTAAGAGTGTTAAGCAAATACTCACTGAAAGTCACTTTGCACTGGAAGTAGTAAGGGCCTATTGTATTGATATTTTGTTTTATATTGGTATAGCTAGCCATTTACTTGAATATCTTTGTGCAATATATTTCCTGTGGAAAACACCCCACTTTGTGATTTTTTTTATTCGGTAATATTTAAGTTATTTATATTGTTGTATGGGTTATTAAGTTGATGTTTTTTTACGGCTCTTCCAACCATGTTTCTTCTAAACATAGCCTATTTATTGTTGTTAACATTGTTTCCCACAATGCATCTGTGTGGTTGTAGGGCTATTATAAAGTTATACATGGAGACACCATGACTGAGTTTAGTAGGTACATTCATTAGGTTCCTGAGATCGCTGTATAGTCATGTTGAGGTATTATAGAGCACTCTGAAACGATAGCAACAGCCTTACACAATATCGTGGCTTCACAAATTTTATATTGAACTTACAGCCCCCCCTACCAAAAATATCTTCCAGCACACCTGGTCTGGACGGTTTCAGACCAAGTGATAATTGAATCTGTTTATGGTAAAGCAATGAAATGTCTTTGCTATGAAAAGATCCTACTACTTTCAACCTTTACTACTTCTAAATTATTATGTTACCAGCTCTGTAGCTCACACATCCTATTTGGAATATTATTAGTACCACAATAAATAATATTAATAGTAACCCTACTATTAATGTATGACATAATGTCATCTTATACATAGTATGTCAGTGATTCACAGTGGTATGAGAAAAGAATAACTCCAGCTGATGAAATGGGTTGCATTACTAGATGGTGTATGTTAACAATTCATTTCATTGCTTTTGCAGAACATTGTCATTCAGGAGTGCTTAGCCAGACTGAGGGAAAGACTGCAGTGTGCCCTCAACAGCAACCCTCCTGATCTTGATTATTTGGAATACATAGTGACCCAAGAGAGGACCTTCATAAATGCAATGGAGAATGTAGCTCTGCCTAATGAGATCGGTGAAGCCCTCCATCACCTGAGCAGTTTGTTAGATATGCGGAATAAACCTCCCCCCTCAAAATCTGTGGTGAGGAGTATAGGTCCCTATGGACGTTTTAGACTCCAGGTCACGGAGGACCACCTCCAAAGTCTTCTTCATCTAGGTCTACCTGCCACATGTGTAGCAGACATTCTTGGAGTCTCAAGAAGAACCATATACAGGAGGATGCAGGAGTACAATATGTCAGTTAGGAGCCTGTATTCCACCATGACTGATGATGCTCTGGATAATGAAGTGAGAGCCATCAAATCTAGACTACCTCATGCTGGATACCAGATTGTCAAGGGGTGTCTTGAAGCAGAGGGCCACCATGTACAGTGGACCAGACTCAAGGCCTCTATGCATAGAGTTTGATACAGAGGGCATCCTATCAAGATTGACAAGGATGGGCTGTGTTGTTCGGCGAAAATACTGTGTTCAAGGCCCACATTTCCTGCAGCACATAGACACCAATCATAAACTCATTAGGTGTGTATATTACATTTGAATATATCAAGACTTAAAATAGATATCGTTAGAATTATTTTTTGTGGTTAATTATCCTCTGCTTCTTTATCACTAGATATAACATGGTGATATTCGGTGGCATTGATGGCTACTCTAGGAAGGTAAGTTTCCTACTGTAACAAAGTACATACTCATGAAAATATTGCTGGTATCCATCTTATAACAATCAATCCCTTAATTATTATTAAAACTCATGTCCATTTTCCACCCTCTAGATCATGTACCTTAATGCTGGATCCAACAACACAGCGAGTACTGCGCTTCAGTTTTTTCTGGATGGAGTGAGGAGATTTGGATGGCCTTACAAGTGAGTAATGCTGCAGTAAATTTATTTTTAATTATGGTTCTCGTATTATCCTTTACGCAATAGAATTGATTTGTCAGCTGTTTATGAAACATGAAATTATCAGGATTTATTCAATGCTGCATTTAGTTTTCATGAACCTGTGTGAGGAAATGATCCAGTATTTTTTGTAAAGTTTCTTGTGGATTCAGTTGTATGTGTAAGCAGTGGCCTAAATAGGTCAGACGGTGGCGCTGTTGTGTTTTTTTTTATGCCCTCATGTCGCCACCGTCGACACTCATTAAACCACGCTGTCTCAGCCACAGTCTTGACCATCCGTGTGTCCGACTCGTCCCTCACATCCTCTCACATCCGAGCCCGTGCACGTTATGTCCGGGACCGGCAGGCCCGTCCAGTTAACTGTAATTATGGGCCCGAGCCTGATTTGAACCCGACATTCTTCAATAAGTTGGCTGTTATAATTAAGAGTATTAAACCACAATTCTTGTTATTTGAATGACAGAAATATGGGATCTTAAAGAATGGCGCAACACGGAAGCATGAATATGTAATAAAACAAGTGTTTATTTTAGGAGCCAGGTGGTGAACCTGCGTTTCCTTTCTGATTTGCATCCGTCTCGTTCATTCAAACTTTGTAAACACGGTTGGGATTTGTAGGGGACATATGTATGCTGCTCGCTATAAAATGTGTGTCCTATAAATAAATGTATCTCTGTTCAGACAGGGCTTAAAATATTCATCAGTAGGTCAATATGAGAGAAGGTCCACTTTTGGAAATGCTTGTTGTTGCTATTTTATGGATTCTGATTGGTTAACGTGGGTTTGAGCTTCTTGTTACACTGCCACCTACAGGTTTGGCATGCTCTTGACAGCATTTATACACAGGTTGGTGTAAATGAAGATTGTGTGCACAATGTTATTTTTCGAAATGGAGATGGTGAAATGTCCGTTTATGAAAATAGCTGGCCATGAGTAAACAGGGCATAACACAACACAGAGTCTCCGGGTGTGGAGAGACGCAATCTCTCAGGGGCTGGGTTACATATGGATACTAATTTCAAAATCTGATGTGTTACAGGGTAAGAGGTGACCAGGGTGTTGAAAATGTCCGCATTGCTGAGATGATGTTCACTGTGAGAGGCACAGGACATGGAAGCTTTATAAGTGGAAAAAGCGTGCACAACCAGAGGTGCAGTATTCCTTTTGTATTATTATCAAATTACCTCAAGATCCAAGTAGGCACATGACATGTCTTGTTATTGTTTGTGTGCCCTTCAGTGTGATAGTTGAATCGCTGTTTGGCTATTCTTTTACATAGTTTGATCGACCCTGTTCTATGTATGAATTGTAGAATTGAATGTCTATGGAGGGATGTTTGGACAGGAGTTACACATGTCTACTATGATGTATTACACGGCCTGGAGGAAGATGGATTCCTCGACATCTCGGACAATCTTCATCTCTTCTGTGCTCAGTACACCTTCCTCCCCAGACTGAAGGCTGATTTGGCCAAGTTCTCTGCTGGATGGAATGACCATCCTATCAGGACAGAGGGCTTCCTCTCCCCAAACCAGCTGTGGGAGCTTGGGATGCTGCAGCACCCCATCAGAGAGCCAGAGATGTCTGAGGAAAATGTGGCAGTTGAGTAATAATGCTAATGACATTGTTGTCCTGCCTCTAAATATGATTTTCTGAATCCACATACTGATAATACTATCTTCTGTTGGTTTTAGGCATTCCAAATTGAGGATATTGATTGGGAGAGCTCAGTGCTCTCTCATGATAACTCTGCCAACCCAGGTGTTACTGTGCCAGAAATGGAATGTCCATTGAAGACAGAGGACATTGAAACTCTACGCCTTACCATTGATCCCCTTTCTCATTCAAATAGTTTTGGAAGAGACATTTATTTGACCACACTCACACATGCTTTGCACCTACTTTGCCGTCATTGACAGTCGTGTCTGTGCCAATCAGAAGACGAACAGCTTCAATAATTCATGATGAGTCATGATTGCACAAGTCCAGTCTAGGACCCCATGTATCCAGGCACCTTACAGTCCACCTTCCATTCACAGCAAACCCATTGAAAATAAATAACAAATGCCACAAAATTTTGTATTTTGCTTCCTTACTTTTTTATTGGACACCCTCACATTCATTCTGTCAAGCTGACACAGCCACAGGGAGGAGGGAAAGAATGCAGTGAAGGACATCTTCTCTGATGAAAACATTGTAATGGTGCAATGCCCATATGGAAATGCTGTTTGAAGTGTAACATTCAATGTAATGATGTATACTTCCTAAAATGTCAATCAGTCAATTAGCCATGCACACTGGGTCATTAAATACACCAATGAACAGAGAATTGGGTGAACAGATACAAACTGGATTTTACAAAAAAAAAAAGACTGCACAGACATTCTAACCCAATGTATTACTACATGAACCATTAAAGAAAAACATTCAGTAGTCTAATTAGCACTGCATATTTAAAACTGCAACATTTCACCTAAACCTGATGAAATGCCTGCCCTAGGTGGAAGGCCTCTGTCATAACTTGTTTGAACTCAGTATAAGTTTGCAAATGCTTAACAGGCAGGCGGATTGTATTACTACATGCAGAGACTGTTGGGTAGCAAACTGTATGTACACCATACTGGATGTCACAGGTGTGATCGAACTGCACAAAGACTTTGAAGTTTCTCTTCTCTTCTGGTAAGACAGGAATGTGGCCCTGTCCTGTGAGCCACTGGAGAAACGTACTGGGGGACAGGTGACCTGGATAGTCACCCACCTCTGGATGTTCACCTTTTCAGAGACAAAGCAAACAATCATGTAAAATAAATATTGGACATGGTTTACCTGCACCAGCTCAGAGGTAGAATTTGGACACCTTATATCTGATATAAGTGTACTTATAATGATAATGTAATCTACATGGAAACATCATGAGATGTGTAAGACAGAGAAGCTAAGTACACTGAGAATTTACAAGAAGAAAAATAAATGAGCAATTACATGCTTCCAGCTCCTGCAAGAAGTCCTGTACATGGTTCATAACGCTCACTTCCACCTGTTCTTTTTTGGAGCCCTTCTCACTGAACTCAGGATGGCACACCGCAAAGACAAAGTCAGCATCGGCCTGGTGAGAGAAACGATGTATCATTGTGAGTTTAGCCAGAAAGAGAGAGCGGTGGTGGCCGAGTGAGCTAGAGAGTTAATGAATAGAGCAAGCGGCCCTAGTGAGAACAAAGCCAATGAATGAGAGAAATAAACTGTGTCAGTCAAAACAGACACACTGACAGCAGAGGAGAGAGACGGAGAAGCAGCACATAAAAACACAGTGACATTACCTGGTTGCTATGCTATGAGTCCACACACACTGGCTGTGGACTACATACCCACTGCCCAAAGGCTGACACACAGAAATGTCCCAAAAACAGCAAAATAATAAGAAAATCAGAAAATACAGGCAGAAGCCAGTATCTCTGTAGATAAATACACCACCTCACACTTGTAGTGGGTCATACGTGATGATTGGGGAGGATTGCTTTTGTATGACACTATACATTGTTTTTTAGGAAAATTCTGCATAGTGGACCTTTAACTTAAATATGTTAATTATTATTATTGTACAGTGACCCCACAAATGCTCTGAGTCTATACTAAAAAGTTAAAGTAAAGGACATGATTGGTACTTGAAATAAGCTGAGTTTAGGACTTGGAATCACTATTGGTAGTTAACATTGGTATCAGTACATCCCTACTAAAGTCTACATTTATTAACTCACCTTCACCTCCACCCCAGGGACAAAGAGTGGTTGGCAGATGTTTGGGTATTGGCTCATTAGATCAGCGAGACCATAAAGTTTCAGACCTTCACGTAGCTGGGAGAGAAGGGGCAGCAGCCGAAGTATGGCATGAAGAACAACAGCACTAAAAAAGGGAAAGAAAAAGAAATTCAATATGAAGTTGAATGTAAAAAAAGCAAAACATGAATATTAACATCCTTGACAAGGATCAGCATAGTGAAAAAACAATTATACCGAACAATATCTTCCCTCTTTTCAACATTAACAGGTCCATAATAGCCACAGCTTGAAATTTCCTCATTCAGTTCAGTCATTGTAGCCTCTGTAGCTGACTCAACCTTAAAAAGACACACACAGACACAGTCTCAGTTTTGATGTTGCTAAAAAAAATCCCTGATTTTCATGAATTCTGTCACAGCTGGGAATTCTGTATTACAAAGATGTGATGCTAAACATTTTACAGCAGTAAAACCCTTAAGACCTCTTACCTGGGAGATAAGTGATGTATACTGAGCATCACAGACATCCTCTTTGGAAATGTGCTGAATCTGTATCTCCCCATCACACAAGTACTTGTAGCACCAAAGTTTGAGGCAGCAAGGTGGTGGTCCGCTTTGAGCCAGACTTGCAGCCCAGATTTCACCAGCACTCCTGAAAGAAACAGTATAAATTAGTAAAAACATATTCATGTCCTGAGACTAGGACATACTGTGTTAAGATCACAAGCCACAACATTTAGCCTACTGAACAAAAAACAATCAAAACTTATGCACACCTACAGAGGCAGACAGGTGCGTAGGAGAGGACCAGAAGGGCAACAGACTGAAACAGAGGAAGCTCCCGCACACTGTCTTAACTTGCATATAAAGTTTAATCGGAGAACAATGTTTCAGTGGCTGGGAGCTTCATCAGGTTATGTTACGGTGTGAACCAAGGAAGCAATTTAAATAGACTCAATGGACCACATGGGCCAATCAGAGCCCACACCTGGTGATGTCATAGTAACACATAACACAAACTTTATATTTAAGTTAAGTAAGCCTACTTAACATAAAAAAATCATTGCCATGATAACATGCAGGGCTGAAAGCAACAACACTGTCAGTGCCTGAAATGATCAAATATTTTCAAAGTCAAACACAATTCCTTTTTTTCTTGTCATATATGGCCTGAATTCAGGCACCATGCCCGAATTCTTTCAGCCCTGCAACATTTAAACAAAATCTTATTAGAGGACTTTGACCTATGGACCCCACTGTATGCAAACATGGCATACCTGAAGTTTGCTTGATCAAGGTCCAACATGGAATATTTGGGACATTTTCCAGTCTGGTCACCCTCAAACAGCTTCTGCTCAATCCCTGCAACCATTTCTTTGAACACAAAGAATCACTCCATTCATGTAACTACTGTCATTTCAATGGCAACCTATTTAAAAATGTAATTTCAATTATATTTACCTCCGCCAAGGAGGTTAGGTTTTTGCCGGCATTTGTCTGTTTGTTTGTTAGCAAAATAACTCGGAAACTTTCAGGAAATGTTGATAATGGGAAAAGGAACAGATTATTAAATTTTGGTGGTGATTGGTTGAAGCAAAGTGGATAAAATAATACAATGCCGGGAAATCCGAGCAGCTTGGTGGAGGTCTGCGCTTTCCGAGTGCTTTTCTAGTTTAAATATGTGTACCTGTGAGGAACTCCTTCCGTAATGCCCCTGTATCAAGGCCCGCTTCCCCTATGAACCGGATTTTTAACTGACTGGTAGGCGATGCCTTCTTTTGTCGCTTCCATTGAGCAAGGCCCCGCTCCACCACATGGGATCTTGATACAGTGAGAGGAAATTCTTCCTCTTTGTTAACAGCAGCAGAGATGGCCTGCAGAATGTCATCAAGGCTGGGGGAGAAATAAATGCCTGTTAGACAGTGTGATTCTGGAAAGCGTATATTGTCTGTGTATATTCCTTTAGGTCAGAGGTTGTCAAACTGTGGTGTATGTACGTGTATGTGACTTAAGCTTTTTCTATTGTGTATGAGTATTTGCACATTTGTGTCATTTACTTTTTTGTTGCTTCTGCAGGGTCATAGCTTACAGGTGATCCCTGGATTCTTTGACATGATAAGCAGTACTTGGCTCCAAAAGTTTGAGAGCCTTAAGTTATTGAGTGTTGAAGGAAACTATAGAAGCATACAAACCTAGAGATGCTCATCTTTTGTTTTGGAGTTGAAGGAATGAAGTCAGCTTTGCTGAAATGACAAAACACAAGTATTAAGTGGAGAGTGAAACCCATATCCTCTGACCTTAAATGTAAAATGGTGTACAATAAACTCAGCACAGAAGCCACATATAAAAGTTAAAGTTAAAAGGTGGACTTTTTGAGAGAAAGTAATTTTGTTATGGTCAGGACTAACTTATCAATAAAAATCATATGGCAACAGTGACAACCAAAGAACAAAAAATCTTGTGTAGTGTTGAAAGTAAATGTATATCACACACAGCATAGTCTGCCTTTATGGTAACAGCTCAGTCAATTTAAAAGTATTAAATCCAACTAGTCAATACATTAATCCATTGGTGGGAAGACAGATGCTTGGAGGGATATCCCTGACTAAAATGCTACAATATCTTGACATATTTTCTAAATTGTGCCAAAAGATTCTGTTACCTCTCTCCACACTCGCTTGCATGTTCCTCCAGCTCATTAGGAGGAAAATTCTGGCCACAGATTGGGCACACAGTCTGCAACTGGAATCACTTAAATGTTTAACACAAAAGGTGGAGACAATAGTACCTCAAAAATAAACATTCAACACATCACAACATACCTCTGTCTTGGAGGACACAAAAAGCACATCTTCCTCTGTAGGCTATCAGGAGGAATGGCAAATTTGAAAAAGAAACTGTGATGTGATGGCAATATTCATTTTGCTTGATTGCATATATCTGTTGTTATTCATCTTTCAACAGATGTTTTTGCATAAACTGTTCATTAATTAACACAGCCTCATTGCAAATATAGCTTAACTACCTTAAAAATACACATCCAATCAGGTGGAACTGGCCACTATACAAGTTATGACCAAATCCAACTGTAATGGTGAGCCTCCTCTAAGTTCTCTTACATACATTTACAAACACAGCTTAATGGTGCAACATGTCAAGGGGAATAGTGACTCTTATGGGGTTAGATTGACATTTTAATGTTTGCTTTTGGCATGGATGGTCAATGTGTTGAGAGAGAATTTTCTCTAGGCCTATAGGAAAGGTCATTCTACACAAAAATGGCAACTGACAATTTCAGTAATCAAAAGTGATGAAAAGAAATGATCCAGAGTACAGACTTGTGTCATGTCTGTAATTGCGTAATATGTCCCTTGTACTTTGTCCAAACACTTTTTTAACCTGATGCTTGAAAAGGTATCAATTATCTCACCTTCTGATTTGAGTTTACCTCAAAGTCTTCCATATCTGGTTTGGGGTACCTGTAATCCGGGTCTTCATCACTAATCTGATGAAGGAGAGTAGCAAGTTCTCATTTATTATATGAAGACGGTCAATGGAGTGAGTATTATGCAAGCAGCATTCACAATGTTGGACCCACGGAAGATCCTGATGGAGCAACACGTTGTCTATTAGAGATATCTAGTAGCAAGCTTAAAAGTGTGCAGCAGTCGTTTCTGTGTTTTGCAGAGTACAGCTATTTGTAATATAATGTGATCTCCCAACATTAGCCATACAATGGGTCTGTACATACCTCCTGTGGATAAGTACCTGAAGGCTTACATGTTTCAACATGCAGCGCTAGGATTTGTAATGGATAGCTGGTGTGACAGGAGTGGCACATTGCTTTTGGCATATTGGAGAAGGACCTGGAGTCAGGAGGCAGTGGTTGAGTGTCTAGTTCATCCTGTATTGGAGCAATATATAGGACACCCTTTCCGCCTGTACTTGCAGTCTTCAGTATTAGCCCAGTATATCCACTGTCCTCAGGAGACACCATATATAGTTTTCTAGAACCCCATCCACCTAACAAGAAAAGTTATTTAATAGTTGAATTCTACTGAAATGTGACAGTACTCATCACTCATGATATTGATCCAAATGATTTTATAACAAGATTAGGTTGGCCATGGGTAAGGTCTATGTACCTGTTGCTTTGTAAATCAGCCAGCCCCCAGACACACTTTCCAGTTTTGGATAGAGATCTTTGAGGGTTGAACATACCTTCAAGAGTAATATAAATCATACCATCATATTGATAAAAGAGCATTGGTTTTGATAGTGAACTATATTAAAATATTATATGACAAAAAAAAAAAAAAAAAAAAAAAAGATTTTCTTGTCAATGTTGCCTCACCTCATCATGCGTGTAGTTTTCTGGGATCAGCATGGACCTGCGTCCCAAACCAGCTTGCAGATGAATAATGTCTTCACTGCCTTTGGGAGTCCGCTCAAGAAGCTTTGGTAAGAGGTAAAATGTAATTTGTATCTCTTTGACTGGTGTGTGGTTGGAAGGCCTGCGAAAGCACCGGCGCTTTTCCCTGCCTCCAAAAAGGGCAGGAAAAGACCTGTGATGATGAGAATGTTTTAATTAGATGACATTTGATTTGCCATTACACAATACAAGTACACATCTCACTAGCTATAGTTTTAAAAATTAAAATGATTAATGTAAGGAACAAGTCAGTCTGACAAAGAAACCAAATACAGTGAAGGACCTTGACAATTCACTGTGGACACTGGGTCGGCCATCTCTCCCTCTTTCCTGACTCCTTCCCTGCCTGCTAGAATGAGACCGTATTCAGAAGATGCATCACATTATTTTATGCTGAGTAGTCAACATTTAAATGAACAGGGAACAATGTCTCAGGGGTCAAATGATTGAATTGATGATGGGTGGGTGTTATTTGTTGTGAAACTAGACACAACACCTTAAAGTCTCTGGGGCAGTTTGCTGTTGGGCACTGGGCCCAACAGGGGTGGCTCTGTGTTGGGCACTGGGCTCAACAGGGCCAGGGGAAGGTGTTGCATTTGCAAGCAAATTAAGGAGGTGTCTTGCTGATTTCACAAGTTCTGAGTTTTCTCCCTGTCAAAAGTATAAAAACGGAGCAGTAGATTGGAAGAGCCGTACAAAACATTAACTTAATAACCCATACAACAATATAAATAACTTAAATATTACCGAATAAAAAAATCACAAAGTGGGGTGTTTTCCACAGGAAATATATTGCACAAAGATATTCAAGTAAATGGCTAGCTATACCAATATAAAACAAAATATCAATACAATAGGCCCTTACTACTTCCAGTGCAAAGTGACTTTCAGTGAGTATTTGCTTAACACTCTTAACGTTATAAAAACAGTGCTTTTCCCATAGGAATGAATGACAAACATAGCCTCCAAAACGAGACCTCCCAAATTCAGAATAATGTATTACATTGAAATTGGACAACGTTTGTATCTTTGTTAGACCCTAGGGTAGCTGTGATATAATTGCTGAAGCGAAATTCGAAGTGTAAATGTGCTATTTTTGTGTTTTCAAGTCAACCGGAATTAGCTATGCATTCCATTCAAATGAATAATGCTAGTGCTATAGTGTAACTGCATCAAGTTTATAGCCATAAAATATGCAAGCACCTGCCAAACACAGCGACACAGACATGCTTACTACTCTCTCCCTCTGTCAGTAAGCGGTACCCTGACAGTGTCAATGACAATCAATCACGAGTAGTAGTAAAGACTAGGCAAAGATGTTGTTACTGGAGCTAGTAGGCTAACGTTACCATCGAAACGTGGGGTGACGAACATTACTGTGATTGCAAGTGTGCAACGTCGGGGAAATATTTAATTTGGGATTATCTGGATAGATAATCGAATAGCACCGAGTGAAACGTTGACTTTCACTCGGTGCTATTCAATGACAGTACAAAAAAATATGTGGCGTTACTGCATGCACTGCTGTTTGTAGACTAGCTCCGGCGCTCAGTGCTGCGTTGCTTTAATGATAGCTGAAACAATGCTAATGTGCTAGTCGCCTAATGTAATTGTAAACATGATTTGTTTATGCTCGCTGACGAAACGAAACGTTCCTACAAAATAGCTATAACATTAACAACAGTTAAAAAGGTCGTTAAAATATATGGTTAAATGCCACATTACCGTATTTGCCCCAGCCGCATCCATCTTCAACAAGGATATCAAGCCAGTATGGGTCGGTCAAGGCCCATGGCGAGTGAGCGCTTCTTCCTACGTGCTCAAAAACGTAGGTGCTGATTGGCCGAAGAGGAGTCCTGTGTATCTGCGCTCGATTGCTCTTCCTTTGTCCTTAAACGACCCGGATGTCTGTCACAGTAAATTGAATTTGAATTGTGAGAACTGAATTTGAATTGTGAGAACTGAATTTGAATATATATAGAAATGAATTCAATTTCAAATTATACTATTCAGATTCAGTTTTTCAATGCAATGATTCAAATTAACAATACAATTTCAAATTATGTAATTCAAATTCAGTTTCTAGTAATTCAAATTCAAATATAAATGATTCAATTTCAAATTATGTAATTCAAATTCAGTTTCTAGTGGCACATATTTCAGCCCATACAGTATTACATTTACACCTTCCAGATACTTAGAAACAGTATGGGGATGTGGAAGTTAGAGCAGAGCGAGCAGTGACAGCTTTTGATAGCCATGACCTGGATGAATAAGAACCTTCACAGACAGATTAATGGCAAAACATGAGGTATGTGCTCAGGTGTCTATGGTATGAAATAGTAATTAGATCTAAGAAGATCCAAGGGGATGACATGAAAAAGGAGCGCCAACAAGATGAAGCATGTGGTATTTTAATTCTGTCATTGTGGTATTAAACAGTTGCTACTGTGTCTCAAGTTTCTCGACCATAGGAATTTCACAAGAATACATTCATATAACCAATATGTTTTCTAGTGTATAGGCGATTTGTCCCCCTGATGTTAATAATAATAAGAGTACTTTATCCCACACTGGGGAAATTGCAATTACAGCAGCATTTACAATGCTGAGAGAGACAAAGGAAATTAATAATAATAATAACAAAATATTTATGGAATAAGAAAAGCACAACCCCAAATATTAACATTTATATAGATGTAGAGGATTTGACAGATAGAAATACAATATTTGTGTTATTTACAGTATATTCACCAAAAGGAAAAAATGTTTTATTGCACATTTACCAGAGCCCCGTTAGCCAGCGTGTTTCCAGGTAGATCCAGACAGGCCTTCTTGGTTCCTGTATCAGCCAGGGTGACTGAACCACCCACCATACTTCGCTCTGCCTGGCAATCCTGTACTGTAGCTGTTTCCACCTCTTACGACTTGGACGTGGGGTTGGATTTCTAAAAGGCACTAACTATTTACAACAAGGTTGAATAAAACAATAACATGAACTTGAACATGAACTAAACATTTTATAGAAACAGAACTGCCTGTGTATAATACAAATTAACAATAGTCATGTTCTTGCAGAACTGGGACCCAGTCTCTCAGCGCAGACACTGCAGCTGCAAGCCTGTTCCTGAGAGTGTCCCCAGACCGCTGAACAGGCTCGTGGCCTTCCCCTCCATCGCCATCACCACCATCTTCCTCTTCCTCTTCCACAGGCTCAGGCTCCAAAATGTCCCCATTGCTGATGCAGAGGTTGTGGAGGAAAAGGCAGGCAGTGATGACCTCTGGCACAAACTCCACCTTCACCTCCAGTGCCTTGAGGAATATGGAGCGCCACCTGGTCTTGAGGACTCCAAATGCCCTCTCCACCACACCGTGCCCTGGACATCCTGGTGTTGTACCTGCCCTCCACCGCATTGTGGACAGGCTTCCTGAAGGGTGTCAACAGGCGAATCGGCTCAGCCAAGCATGGGTATCCGCCATCCCCGATCAGATAACATCCAGGAGGTGGGTACAGCTGGTGCACATAGAAGGGGCTGCTCCTCAGGACCCTGGCATCATGCACACAGCCGGGGAAGCCCACCACCACATCCAGGAAATGACCCTTGTGGTCGCAGATGGCCTGGAACTGGATGGAGTGGAACAGCTTCCTGTTGAAGTAGTCCCCTGCAAACTGCCAGGGTGGGACAATGCGGACATGGCACCCATCAATGCTTCCTGCCACTCTGCCGAAAGCCGGACAACCAGACAGCTGCTGGAATCCTGCACCGATCTCCTCCAGCTCCTCCATGTCAGGGAAGCGGATGAGCCTCCTGAACACGCCCCGGATGACCTTGCTGACCCGGTGAATCATGTCATGGCATGTGGTGCGTGGGATGTCAAATGCCTCTGACACAACCCGGTAGGACGTTCCACAGGCCAACCAGAACACAAAAACCAGGACCTCAAAGGACTTTTCCCCGCCATGGTCCTTGTCTGCCACGAGCTGGATGAGGCTCTCCAGGGACTCTCGGGACACACGGAAATCCTTGCTGGTGTCACCACCATTAAAATAGAGGCGCAACAGAGGAACATTGGGATTCACCCTGCAGTATGGCCCTCTTGACGCCACCTGTAATAGATTATAATATGAATGAACAATATGATTTTTAAGGACAATTACTTAATTATATATGAAATAAGTATTTTTTTTACATTTTTAAATGAGATTATTTATTTATTTATTTTTATTTATAACTACTGTACATTATAACTTATTAAACTTTATGAAATCATTCAATTCACAACTACTTTTTTGTTCAATGATGTACATTTTCCCTCCAATTTTCAGGCTGTGAGGTATGTTATATTGCATTGTATATTATGATTAGATTTATAGCTGATTAAAAAGGAAACTTACCTCTGAGAACAATCCCAAGTCGATTGCGAGCATCATTCTGTACCGAAGACGGCGGGCTGATCTTCGTCTCAGAGCGGACAAGACTCTCCGGTGAGGCATTCTGAACGGTCAAATTCCGTTAACGGGACGAGATCGGTCAAAACGGCGGTTTCAAGCTAGCTACATCAAGGGTAGGTTCGCCTCCCGTTTTCAAAATAAAAGCACAAATTTTATCGTTATGGTTTTCTGTATAAAGAAGGGCATCGGGTGTTTTATTTTGTGAAAATAACCGGAAGTGCGTTGCTCACTACGGCTAGTCAGATTTTCAACACGTTGTGGATCTAAACGGCTACTTTCTCACTTAAGTGAAATCAGCTTCAGGCTGGCTGATTTCGGCTCGGACAGGAGCGAAATGCATTGTGGGTTATCATTTAGTATGCTACAGTGTAAACGGTCTGCATACTGTCTGTTGATTAAGTATGTAGTATGTAGTATGGCAGTATGCAGTATGGCAGTATGCAGTATGGCAGTATGTAGTATGTAGTATGAGGTTTCGAACACAGCCAAACTGATCCCCTGTGCAGTACTTCGTTTGTTTAAGAGCGTGCCACTCACCAATGTGAAAGGCGCATGGCGCCTTCTAGTGTACGGAGTGTGCAATATCATGACCTCATAAAGAGTTTTTTGAGGGTGCAGTGTGTAACATTGGGATTTATGGGTGGACATGGAGTATGTTATTCATAAGTATGTTTTTTTATTATTGTTAAATCTACCTAAAATAATAATGTTAATATCTGCATTACCATAGAATAAGCCATTAATATCTACAGAGTTGGTGTGTCCGCTTCCACAGAGGTCATCATATTTGCATCACCATGGTTTCTGTTTTTAGCAACACATAGTCACGTTTGCAATCTACATTTTGACCGCTAGATGTTACTAAAAGTTACACACTGCTCCCTTGGCTGCTTAACTGGTTAACATGTTGTGTATTTATCATTTGACTAAATAAATGCTGCATTGCTTTATAAAACCATTTATGTGTGTCTATGTGTTTCTGTTCTGTTGTTTCAGAATGGCACCGCCACAGAAAAAAATTAAAACTTCACAGTCAGCAGCCCAAACACCGCTGCTGAAAGTGAAAATAATTTCAGTCCGAAAGATGCAGAGGGTCCAACACTGGACTATTGGGGTGGATGAGGCCAGGCCGGACAACATCCATATTAACAGCTGTCCGATGGACACGCTCCTTATAAATTTACGCTTTACAAAGAGCTTGCAGCCCAAATACAAGTGGGGAACTCTTACATATTTAAGCAATACTCAATTGCCAAATTTGGAGAGCAGAGCTTGCTCTGCACACCTGTGACAAAAATTTATATGTGTGCCGACGTGCCGGTGCCTGAGGAGCTGGAGGAGGAGGCAAGGACCCTGATCAGTCCACCATCACCAGAGACATCACTCTCAGAAATAACAGTTCCATCTGACCACATGACAGTGCGGGCTTCAATTACACATGTAAATTTCTGGATATGTACATACCACACTGAAATTCTCCATTGAAATTAAAAGTCTTGCATTCTGATTAAAACATTTACACACTTTGATAGTGTATACATAATTTTTTCCAAACTCACCTGGGCTTTAAAGGGACAGTGCATGCCATAATCAAAAGTACATATTGTTCCTCTTACCTGCAGTGCTGTTTATCCATCTAGACGGTTTTGGTGTGAGGTGCAGAGTTTTGGAGATGGTGGCCATGGAGATGTCTGCCTTCCCTCCAAGATAATGGAGCTGAGCACTACCGAGTTGAGTGTCATTCAGCTCCATTATCTTGGAGAGAAAAGATTATGTATACGCTATCAGCTGGATGACACTCGACTCGTGGTGCTCATCCAGCTCCATTATCTTGGAGAGAAGGCAGACATCTCTATGGCCGCCATCTCCAAAACTCTGCACCTCACACCAAACCCATCTAGATGGCTAGATACAGTAATACATTGATAGCCCATTGATGATTTAATGTTTTTTCTCTGTCTTTTTTTAGCTGGATCCCGTGCAGGCAATGACTCCCGCACAGGGGCGACCATATCCCATGCGGTCTCTGTATCTAAAGGAGGTAGGGAATTATTAAAATAAGGCTCCTTTCATGTACGAAGCTCAGTTCTCACTTTTTAAACAGGTTGATTGTTTGGGTAAATATCATACATACTGAAATACATTAATAAATAAAAAATAAATATAAATGCATGTGTCTCAATCACATTTTGGTAGGAAGTGAACTCTTTTTTATTATTGCAGGCAGACACAGAGACAAAAGTTGTGTTGTGGCGGGAGGCCAACATAGCCCGCCTGGAGGTGGGCGTGCCTGTCATGTTTAGCCATATGCTGGCCAAAAATGTTCCTCTCTACGGCGTGGCTATACACAGCACGTCACACACCGAGGTCCAGGCAAGTAAATGACATCATGTATTGTACTGATTCCCTCTTCAGCACAGATATTTTACTTGACATCATTTAAGATCAGTAGTCCATGTAGTAATGACTAAATCATGTCGTTATTCTCTGTAGCTTTTCTCCGGCCTTGTGGACATTGAGGTCTTGGGGGTCAGTGTCCAGAAGGGAGAAATTGAATTTCTGGACACAAGAGAGATCCCAAGGGTGATTCAGGAAAGTGTGTGGGCCTCCTCATTTGAGAAGCCTGCAGTCACTGCAGTGGGCACAAAGCTCACCCTCTGCTACTCAGATGGAAGAGTACAGGAGGTCTTTTCAGTAGAAGACTGAAAAGACCTCCTGTACTCTTCCAAAAGGCCCGTTACCTCCTGTGCCTCCACCTGCCTCTGTTTCCTGTTTGTGTTTTATTGATGTTTCATTGTTAATTGATTAATTATTATTGAATTATTGTTCATGATTTATTGTTTTGTTTAGCCAAAAGGCCCGTTACCTCCTGTGCCTCCACCTGCCTTGTTTCCTGTTTGTGTTTTATTGATGTTTCATTGTTAATTGATTAATTATTATTGAATTATTGTTCATGATTTATTGTTTTGTTTAGCCAAAAGGCCCGTTACCTCCTGTGCCTCCACCTGCCTTGTTTCCTGTTTGTGTTTTATTGATGTTTCATTGTTAATTGATTAATTATTATTGAATAATTGTTCATGATTTATTGTTTTATTTATGTTTTATTGTTCGCAAATATGTTCCAAATTAATATGTTCCTCATTTTCCTCTTGGCATCTTAGTAAAGGCAAATTTACAACCTCAGTCCTGTTGTATCTTCATTCTGTGCAAACCCTGCTCTATCCTGTGTGTTGACTGATATTAACCCTTTGAAACCTGAGCAAATTGACTTGATTTCTTTCAAAAACTTGGTAAGGCAACAACAGAAGAAATGACCCCAAAACTTTGCAAGAAATTAGTAGGACAAAATTGTAAACATGAAAATTAGTTAAAAAATAAAAATAAATTTCAAAACATGAACATTAGATTAGAAAAGGAAGAAAATGAAAAACATGAAATTTAGTATAAAAAAAAGAAGATGCAAAACAGAAATATTCTAAAAAAGAAAAAAGAAAATTCAAAACATGAAAATTAGTTAAAAAATTAAAAACATGAAAATTTGTTAAAAAAAAAAATTCTAAATATGAAAATTAGCATAAAAAAGAAAAAGAAAATTTAAAACATGAAAATTTCTTAAAAGGTAAAATTCTAAATAAGAAAATTAATATAAAAAAAGAAAAAGAAAATTCAAAACATGAAATTTAGTTTAAAAAAATCAAAACATAACAATTACCAAAAAAAAAAGAAAGGAAGAAAATTCAAAACATGAAATTTAGTATAAAAAAGAAGATTACAAACATAAATATTCTAAAAATAAAAAAAGAATAAAGAAAATTCAAAACATGAAAATTAGTTAAAAAACAGAAAATTCTAAATATGAAAATTAGTATAAAAAAGAAGAAGAAAATTAAAAATATGAAAATTTGTTAAAAAAGAAAATTCTAAACATGAAAATTAGTTTAAAAAAAGAAAAAGAAAATTCAAAACATGAAATGTAGTATAAAAAAAGAAGATGCAAAACATAAATATTCTAAAAAAGAAAAAAGAACATTAAATAAATGAAAATTAGTTAAAAAAATAAAAACATGAAAATTTGTTTAAAAAAAAGGAAAAAGAAAATTAAAAACATGAAATTTAGTTAAAAAAATCAAAACATAACAATCGGTAGAAAAATGAAAGGAAGAAAATTCTAAACATGAAAATTGGAAAAAAGAAAAAGAAAATTCAGAACATGAAAATTAGTTTTGAATAAAGAAAATTCAAAACATGAAAACTGGTAAAACAAAAAAATAAGAGAAAAAAAAAACTAAAAACAAATAAACAGTCGAGGACATGACCTGGAAAATTTAAGAAAAATAATTCTTAATTCTTACCCCTATTTAATTTTCTGAATAATCTTCCAAATCTGTACATTTCTGGCAAATTGTGGGACTTTTATTTATTTTTTTGTGTGGCACAGCGGTTGCCATGGTAATAAAGTAGGTGCACCTGGCAGAAGAGCAGAGAGAGACAGACAGAACACAGAGAAGAGACTCTTTTAGTGGAGATTTAACTCCTCGAACAAATTCTTCTGATTCCCAAATTGCTGGTCCAATAATGAAAATAAAGTGATGGTGAGAGACAGCCACTCCTTGTGAACGCACGTGCCACGTTTTTTGTCTCTAGTTTCAAAAATGTGGTCACAGGCGCGAGTTGCAAATGTGTTGCACGCCAGCTGTTTCCAGAAATTTCTCCTCTCAGTTTACATGGGAGTGAATGAGAAAAACATCGGCGCTCCCTCCGCTTTGGAGCCACTCAGCAAAAATGTGTACGTGTGACAGATTCCGTGTCAACACATCTGTGACCAGGACGAATTTTCCTACGTTTTGTGGTATAAACTGTGTATGTACAGTGAAAATTGTGGCCATATGTTTTATGAAATCCAATATGGCCGCCACCTGCTGACAACACAATATGCAAATTGGATGAGTTAATTTACCCCCATCACAAACTTTGGGTCTTGATGAATAGTTTTCTCATTTACAGTATGTCTTTATCTCTCACCACTTTCAAGCCACAGCCTTTTGAAATGTTGAAATGAATATTTTCCTCAATCAACTGGCACCTGAAGGGTTAAAATGGAGATTGTGCCCCTGTCATGTCTGCATGTAACATGTAGACACGCACACACATCATGTTTCTGTCATGTCTGCATGTAACATGTAGACACGCACACACATCATGTTTCTGTCAGTTTGTGTGGCACAGCGGTTGCCATGGTAATAAAGCAGGTGCACCTGGCAGAAGAGCAGAGAGAGACAGACAGAACACAGAGAAGAGACTCTTTTAGTGGAGATTTAACTCCTCGAACAAATTCTTCTGATTTCCAAACCGCTGGTCCAATAATGAAAATAAAGTGATGGTGAGAGACAGCCACTACTCGTGAACGCATGTGCCATGTTTTATGTCTGTAGAGTCAAAAATGTGGTCACAGGCGCGAGTTGCAAATGTGTTGCACCTAAGCTGCACCCACTCTAGCTCACACAATACACACCCATTCCAGCATTCACACCCAGTTATACAAGTAACAGGGCTGACCCCTCAGTAACAGGGCTGACCCCTCAGTAACAGGGTTGACCCCTCAGTAACAGGGCTGACACCTCAGTAACAGGGTTGACACCTCAGTAACAGGGTTGACAACAGTTAGCATACTGATAGTTTAAGTTGCAGCTTTGGGTCTAATGAAGACAATGGGACATTCATAAACCTTTAATTCAACATGATTCATCAAAGAATATTTTGGAGACATATTTATTGAGAGGTTTTAGCATTTTTCAAAACATGTAGGATATTGAAAGGACAGTCGCAATGAAGTTGATCCAGTGAACATGTTTGGCCTGCTCCAAAAGTTGCATCATTTCCTGGGAGTGAAATCAGCTTCCTTTTGTGAACATGCTGGTGAAAAGACAAATAAGTGTCCTCTTATTTTCATGTTTTTTCTTGGAGTTATATAATGTTTGACAGAGGGGGACGAGCTTATTGTGTCAGCCCTGTTTCCACAAAAGGACACGCTAAAAGGATATTTGTTAGAATTTTTTATTGTACATAAATAACATGATATAAGCCTCTAATGAATGCACACCATGTGGTCTCATGCCCTTCACCACATGGCTAGTAATGGCTGCCAAGGACATTTTTCATCAACCCTGTTTCCATTCCAGTGTAACAGGGTTGACAAAAGTATGTGTAAAATTGTGCACTGGGTGACAAGTTTGTATTTATCTCTCACCACTTTCAAGCCACAGCCTTATGAAATGTTGAAATGAATATTTTCCTCTATAAACTCTGGCACCTGAAGGGTTAAAATGGAGATTGTGCCCCTGTCATGTCTGCGTGTAACATGTAGACACACACACACATCGTGTTTCTGTCATGTCTGCATGTAACATGTAGACACACACACACATCGTGTTTCTGTCATGTCTGCATGTAACATGTAGACACACACACACATCATGTTTCTGTCATGTCTGCGTGTAACATGTAGACACACACACACATCATGTTTCTGTCATGTCTGCGTGTAACATGTAGACATGCACACACATCATGCTTCTGTCAGTTTGTGTGGCACAGCGGTTGCCATGGTAATAAAGCAGATGCACCTGGCAGAAGAGCAGAGAGAGACAGACAGAACACAGAGAAGAGACTCTTTTAGTGGAGATTTAACTCCTCGAACAAATTCTTCTGATTTCCAAACCGCTGGTCCAATAATGAAAATAAAGTGATGGTGAGAGACAGCCACTTGTCGTGAACGCACGTGGCGATTTTTATATTTCTGGAGTCAAAAATGTGGTCAGGGGAGCGAGTTTAAAATGTGTTGCACTGCAGCTTTTTCCAGAAATTTCTCCCCTGAGTTTACATGGGAGTGAATGAGAAAAAAATCGGCACTCCCTTCGCTTTGGAGCCTCTTAGCAAAAATGTGTACGTGTGACAGATTCCATGTCAACATTTCTTTGACCAGGACATTTTCCTACATTTTGTGGTATAAATTGTGTCTGTACAGTGAAAATTGTGGCCGTATGAGCGAGTTGAAGAGAAAATTTCTTGATGAGTTTACAGCTGCTCCTCACTCTAGTGATGACATCACCCACTGTAGCTCACGCAATACACACCCATTATAAAGTCTGAGAAGGGCTGAAAACTTCACGTATTGTAAACTGACTTTGTAGAAAAACTAAAAGAGATATTTAAAATTTGAATTAGATCCTGAAAGTCGACAACAGCGTCAACATTTGAGAGTTGGAACGGAGTTTCTACGTCAATTTATGAATTCGTGACGTGTGGGTGAAGATGAGTGATTTTGAAGGATTTTCTCATTGACTTCCATTATAATCAAGTTTCAGAAAATGCTGAATATTTTTGAAAGTATGAATCATATGTAAAAAGCCAGCAAAATGATGAATATTTTCCATTTTGAATGGAGTTTCTAGCTGAAAGTATGAGTCGGTAGTCACAGTTTGAAAAAAGGTGAAATTTTTAGATTTTTGAGGATTCCATAATGCATTCCCAATGGGAGAAGGATTTGGGAAAAATGGGAAATATCTCGTAAAGTATGAACGTTAGGAAAAAAGTGAATACATCCGTAAATCTCCTAATTCAGCTGAACGTTTTCATGTTTGAACGGTTGGAATCGGTTGAAGTTTGTGGAACTAGTAGCGGTCCAACCGTTTTGGCTCCATCCGCTTTAATAGAAGTGGTAATTTTAATGTTGAATTCCCAGGAAAATATGAACATTATGGAAAAATTTGAAAGTTTCCACACATGTCCCAATGAAGCTGAATCAGAATGGTTTGAATCGGTTGAACGGTATTGAAGATAATTGAAGTCAAAAAACACGGCGGAAGAATAATAATAAGAAAAACTAGAAAAAATTGCATTTCCTAGCGAAAATGCAGTAGGAATGCTCATTGCTGAAAAGAATTTGAAAAACGCTGCTAAAAATGCATGAATCTCACATAAAATGCAGTGTAATGCTGAAAAATGTGGAAGCTGAAACATGTAAAAGTGGCAGAAATGGAAGCCAGTAAAAGTAAAAAGGAGTGGCGGTAGTAGTAGAAGTAGGAGTAAAAGTAGTAGTAGTGATAATAGTTCTAATGGTATTAGTACAGATGGAAAGAGGGAAAGAAAGAAAGAAAGAAATAGGAAGAAAGAGGAAAGAAAGAAAATGAGAGAGAGAAGGAAGGAAGAACAAAAAAAGAAGAAAGAAAGAGAGAAGGAAGGAAGAAAGAAAGAATTTAACCTGAAAAAGCTCAAAGGATGAATTTATTAACAGTTAAAAAGCACCGCAGTCTAAAATGTTAAAGTCGGAGACAGAAAGACAAAGACAAAAAGACAGAGATAAAGAGATAGACAGAGAGACAGAAACATGCAGGCAGACAGACAGAGAGACAATGAAACACAGTACAGTAAAATTCGAATACTGACAGGACTGAATCAGCCAATCAGCTGTGTGTGATGGCATAGTGAAGACCGAAAGAAAGGATGGAAGAAAGAAAGAAAAAATTTAACCTGAAAAGCTGTTTCGGGTTCAATTTTTTCTTTCTTTCTTTCTTTCTTTCTTTCTTTCTTTCTTTCTGATGAATTTTGAAACAGTTAAAAAAGTTAAAGACTGCAGTCTGAAACAATGTTACAATCGTTTAATTAGTCAACTTACAAGAAAATGAACAATGAATTGAGAAAAACAACAATGAATTGAAAAAATGAACAATAAATTGAGAAAAACAACAATGAAATATAATACACAATTTCTAAATAATTACAAATACATTAACAGATTTCAGATTTTTTTTTTTTTTTACAGATTCACAAATTTCATTTATCTATTTTACTTTCAGTTTTTTTATTTTCAGTATCTATTTTACATTTCCCATTTCACTCCTCTGCAACTTAGGCATCAATTATTTCTTGTGCACATCTTTTGATTTTGATAAAAAATGGAAGCTTGTCCATTTTGTCCTGAAGACGCTCCCACACATTCTCCAGAATTTCATATTCGATGAAATCTGAATTGACCTCCACTAAGACCTTCAGCACCCCCTTCTTTTCTTGGTGCTTTGCAACACCCATTGCATTGACCACTTCAGTTGTGATGACCTCCTGTTGGGACAAAATCCACATTTGTTAAAACAGCATCATTCAAGCCACAGATTCATGTAACACATTCACCATGAGGTACAAAGAGCAGTGGCCACAACTCATCTGTGGTTTAAACAGACATTTTTACATCACATATTTTTATTGGAACAATCGTCAAATGTAAACAATCGTAAATGTCATTCTTGCCTAAAAATTAATCTAAAAGGGTCACTGTTTATTACAAGTATTTCATGACAACTTTACAAGTCAAGACAAAAAAGTTATGCACAAACTTCAAATGATGGATTTATTTATTTATTTTGGTGTGTGTGTGTGTGTGTGTGCGGTGTGTGTGTGTGTGTGTGTGTGTGTGTGCCTACATTATGTAATGCATCCCATGGCACCAACCATGTTTGCCACCTTTCTGGGGAGGAAGTTAAATATTGCTCCTAAATGAGACAAAATTTTGTTTGGGAAAAAAACTGTCATGGCCATTTTCAAAGAGGTCCCTTGACCTCTCACCTCAAGACATCTGAATCAAAATGGGTTCTATGGGTATGCAATTTAAGTGTGTTATTTTCACCTGCTCTAGAAATGACTTATTTGAATATTCTTACACACCTGCTCCCTAGCCAGTAGTGGAATTGCATAAACTGGGTCTGACTGAAAAGGTGAGACTTTTGTGGATCCAATGGGCCAACTGTATTCATGTGTCTGCACGTTAGTCCCTATAGTAGCCATTTAATGGTTTTTAATGAGACCATTTCTTTGAACAAGAACATGACACTGGTTACTTGGTGGAATTAAATTCAGTTGCTGGTAGTGACCTGATCACCTCTATGCAAAAACATCAACCTTCTGAAAAGTCACAACTTCCACTGACTCTGATTCTGACCTATATAAAGGCAACATCAAGGGTCAATTGTCCAGAATTTTAGCTTTTGTTTCTACAAAAATGTAGATTTCTACATCTTTTGTATCATTGTGAAGTCCTGGTTGTTTATAATGTTCTGAATAAATAAAATGCTCTAAAAAACATTTCTTGAATTGATGTACTTGGACTTCTCTTTGTTGGTCATTGTTTCCCTGTTAGGTTTATACAGTTACACTGGTGAACTGGGAGCACTCTGTGACAATACCATTACACTATTCTGCATCTTAAAAGAAACTATACAAGAACACTTAAAAACTTTGTGTACATCTGGATATATAGAGCCTGATTATAGCTTGTCTCTGTCTCTACTACTTCTACTATGACAAATACTGTACCTCTTCTACTACTGTCATCACTAATTACTACAGCTTTTTACAGGTTGAGCTTTCATTTCTTTTATTTCAATATATATACATTTTAATTCTCAGATAATTGAGGTATATATTGCTCTTAAATACTAACTATTTTTGTGTGTATTTTGTATATTAAAATAAATAATTATTGTCAATTCGGTTGATGTGAAGAAGCTTAAAGAAAATTAACAAACTGAAACTACCTCAGCAGTGGTGAAGCTGGTTGTCTGCAGCTGAAAGCCGTAGCTTGTCACCTGCTCCTTCAAATGGGTAAGTTTTATCATTACCCCTTTCCTGAGGGAGAGCAGCACAGCCTCCCTCCACAGGTTTACTTGCATGTGTGTTGTGTCCTTGAAAAAAAAAAGAAAAATATTTTATTTTAACTCATTTTATTGTTAAGATCCCATTGTCTGTAATTTTCTTCAAATGAAAATGAAAAGCTAATACAAGGAACTTTTATATTGTGTTGATTTTGGAGGCTCCTGTGGACAAAACCACCAGTGTTTCCACCATAAGAACCACAAAATATAACATCAAAATTATATTGTTCAAGTGAAAATTTCTGCTTCTTAAAAACTGGCTACTATAACTCTGTCTCTATTGATAAAATATAAACACAGGATTTCCAGGAAAATCCAACCTTGTCGCAGGCATTAAGAACAACTGTACAGAAATAACAAATCTTCCCATGGATGTCCTCTGATTAATATGCAGGTGATATACAAGCAGTCAATAATAAATTGAGACCATTTGATAACCAGTTGGAAACACCTTGTAAAGGCTTTAACAAACACATTCAACCACCATATTATATGCTGATATGACACACTGTATTAGGCATACACACAACTCTCCTCCCCGTCTTTCTCCCTCTCTTACACTCTCTCCTCTCCCGTTCTCTCTCTCTTCTCTCTCTCTCTCTTTCGCTCCCTCCTCTTTCTTCTCTCTTACATTTTTTTTTCAATTCAAATTGCTTTATTGTCATGACATACCACTTTGCATATTACCAAAGCAAAGAATTTCTAAAATGCTAAGCACAAGAAAAACACTTCCCTCTCTCTCCTTCCTCACTCTCTGCTCTTCCTCTCCCTACTCTCTCTTTCTCTCTCTCTCTCTCTTTCCCTCTCCCTGTGCCTGCGAGACCGGCGCTAATCCACAGGAGCCGTAGTCGACAGCAAGAGGAGGAAGAGAGAGACGGCTGTGAGCTGGCGGCTGGACAGGGGCGAGGCAGGACGGGCGGGCTGTCTGACTCCGACCTGGAGGACCCTGCCAAGCAGAGGAGGAGAGGTGGGAAGTTGAGTATTAAGAAAAGCAAAAAAGGCTCATGATGATTATCAACAATTGACACATGTCAGAGAGCTCGAGACTGTTATCACAGGCTGCAACATCATTGTTGGAGACTTTAACATTAAAATGAGTCACATGAACTACCAAGCTGCAAACCACTATAAAAATGATGCATCAAGGACTATGCTACAAACATTACTAGATAAATTTGAACTATGTGATCTTTGGAGGACTCTGAATCCCTTAGCTAGGGATTTTTCGAGGATGCAAACAGTTATGGGGCAAGTGAGAATGCGCAGAATTGACTACTGTTTTGTTAAGAAAGATGAACTGAATGTGTATGCTGAGATGAATCATGAATACACTGCCCTCAGCGATCATTTGTGTTTGGTGATTAGAACGTGTAAAAAAAAAAAAAAAGAGTAGCCAGAAAGGGGGTGGGATCTGGCACCTTAATGCTAGACTTTTGAATGAAAAGAGGTATATGAGATGCATGACTGATCTGATTAATGTTGATTCTTCATGACCAGAATTCCAGATGAATGTGCTTGATAGGTGGGAGAAATTAAAACTCAAAATCAAATTTAAAAGCATACGAATTTGCTAAGAGACTGAACTTTGAGGGAAAAAAGAGAGAGATAGAGAGAGAGAGAGAGATCCTACTTAGGCAAGAATTGGAAAAAGTAAGAGGGTAATTGAACACAGATGTTGAGAGACTAGTGAAGATTCAACATGAACTAGAAACTCTAGAAAAAAAAGTCAAATGTGATGGTGCTATCATTCGTAGGAGAGCAAAGTATGCACTGGAAGGCGAAAGAAGCACAAGATTTTTCCTAAATTTAGAGAAATAAAAACAGGACCAATGCTACCTAACTGAATTACATGATACTAAAGGGAAAGTGTTTAAGGGGTTTGTACCACTGCTTGAGCAGGTATATAATTTTATAGTGAATAAGAGTGAAGGTACTGACGAGAATGTGATCAAACATATTATAGAACAGATAGAGCCTAAACTTGATGAGAGTGATGTAGTATTGTGTGACTCAGATATTATGCTAAATGAAATTGAAACTGCAATTGCACACATGTGCAGCAATAAAAGCCCCGGGAGTGATGGTCTCACAGCCAACTTTTATAAATCATTCCAAGGTGTATTAGCACCAATTTTGCTTAATGTATTTAATGAAATGGAACGTGTGAATAGAGTTCCTGAATCAATGTAGGTGGGAGGAATAACTGTGATACATAAAAAAGGTGATAGGACTAATCTAACTAATTATAGACCTTTGACTTTAATGAATGTGGATTACAAAATCCTTATGAAGATATTCACGAATCGATTCAAAAAGTTTGTGGACAAAATTATATCGCCTGATCAGACATATAGTGTTCCGACTCAGACACAGGAAACCCAGGGATTGTATTTGCTGTGGACTTTAATAAAGCTTTCGACTGTGTGGAGCATGACTTCATGTTCCACGTCTTACAAGAGTACGGTATTAGGTAAGAGGTTAATTGAATGGTTGAAGTTGATTTATTTAAATGAGACGAGTAAAGTGAAAATGAATGGCACATCGACTGATGAGTTTAAATTAGAAAGATCATAAGACAGGGCTGCCCGCCATCTTGTGTCATTGTGTCTGAGCCACTTGCTGTACTGATAAGAACTGATGCTCAAGTTAAAGGGATTGCTTTACCAGGGAGAGGGGAGTGCGTAATTCAGCATTTCGCAGATGACATGACAATTATGGTTGAGAATATGGGATGTCTTGAACGGGTACTGGGAATAATAGAGCTGTATGGGAAGGTGTCAGGGGCCAAAATGAATGCTGAAAAGTCAGAAATAATGTTCTTTAACATGCCTGAGCCAACAAATTTAGTGGTCCCCTTTAAAGTTCAAAAGGAGTAGAGAAGTAAACATTCCTGATTTGTATGTATTGTGTAATGAGAGATGGTGACTGTGCATGCTGAAAGCTAAGGAGTTGTATAGAGCGTGTGTAGCAGAGGAAGAGCACCATCCGGCCTCCCTGAAATACTGGTGCAAAATCTTTCCTAATATTAAAGAGGGGGAGATATGGGGAGGATGGAGGGTGGCAGGAAATAGCTTGGAAGCTTAAGACTTTGACTTTAGACTGAGACATGCTAAAATTTTCCCCAAGATTGTGTTGCACCAGCTTGACAAGGAAATCTCAGTAATGTGTGACATATGTAAGAAAGCTCCTGAAACTGTATTGCACTGGTTCTGTGAATGTGATGAATTGCTCGAGTTTACTGTCAAATTCCAAGCTTTGTTGAAAGAGAAACTGTACATGGTGTGGGATGATACTGACTGCTGGTTTAAGTGTATTTTGTTTGGCGTGTGGAAGGAGAGCAAGGTGAGAAATATCATGCTGTGTAAATTCCTGCTAAGCCAGGCTAGGATGGCAATTAAAATGAGAAGGGATATAGCTTACCACGAACAGAGAGTGGTGGAAATTTGGCCAATGTTCAAAAGATTAGTAATGAATCAGATAAATATTTGGTATGCATACAGCACTGCGAATCTCACCTTGCCCTCGCTTTCGTACAATTGTCTGGTTTCTATTTCGGAGAACGGCAAACTGCACTGGGGATGGGGCTAAGAGCGTGTGGGATGCAATGATACGGTTTCCTCCAACAGCCTGAGATATTAACATGTTAGAAGGGCGGATACTAGCTCTGCCAGCTGTACTATGTCTATGATAAGAGATATGTAATGACCATAATTAGTGATGTGTAATTGTGATGTGTTTAAGTAAGACTGTTTTATTGCTGAGAATGTACATGGCAAGATCATCGTCATCTCTGTAATGAGCAGCAACATAATTTGAATATTTGAGATGCTGTGGGTCTAATTTAATGTATGTCTGTGATAATGTAAAGAACGTATGAGATCATACAGGAAAAGGTGTGTTTTTGAATGGGCAGTGCTTGTGTGACGATGTCCCATAAGGATGGTGATGTCAGGGGCGCGAAAGTGTGCGAGACTGCTATGATGTGTGCCTGTTTTCCTTATGATATCCAGATGTGCGCATGGATGAATGAGGTGGAGAATGGACATTGACTGACCGCAGCTTTCAACTAGAAAGGTATTTACGATTCTTTGTGTCATGTATGTGCAAGGTTGGTGATTACTGTATGAGAATGGTATTTGATTGAAATGTGATATAAATGTGTATTTACTTTTACAAAAGCAAACTGTATTTTTGATAAGATCAAAAACATAAATAAATAAAAAAAATACGCCTGATCTCGTCCGATCTTGGAAGCTAAGCAGGGTCGGGCCGGGTCAGTACTTGGATGGGAGACCGCCTGGGAATACCCGGTGCTGTAAGCTTTTTATTCTCACCTTTCAGCCGCACAGGGCGCTGCTCCTCCTTTATTGGAGCCAGCTCCTTGCAAAACAGCATCAGTGGACAAACTCCTTTTTCTTTTTCTGTTTTCCTTGTGTTAAATTAAGACAAAAATGAAATTATTGTTCTTGGCCCCAAACACCTTAGAAATTCTTTGTCTGATGATGTAGTTTCTCTGGATGGCATTGCTCTGGCCTCTAGCACTACTGTAAGAAGCCTCGGAGTAATATTTGATCAAAATTTGTCTTTTAATTTCCATTTAAAACAAAACCTCACAGACTTCATTTTTTCATCTGCGTAATATTATGAAAATTAGGCCTATCCTGTCTCAAAAAGATGTGAAAAAATTGGTCCACGCTTTTGTTACTTCTAGGATGGATTACTGTAATTCCCTATTATCAGGTAGCTCTAATAAATCTTTAAAAACTAACCAGCTAATTCAGAATGCAGCAGCACGTGTGCTGACACGAACTAAGAAACAATATCACATTTCTCTCATTTTAGCTTCTCTGCACTGGCTCCCTGTAAAATCCAGAATTGAATTTAAAATCCTACTCCTAATTTACAAAGCTTTAAATGGTCAGGCTCCATCATATCTTAGACAGCTCATAGTGCCATATTATCGCATTAGAACACTGCACTCTGAGAATGCTGGGTTACCTGGGTTCCTAAAGTCTCCAAAAGTAGATCAGGAGCCAGAGCCTTCACCTATCGGGCTCCTCTACTGTGAAACCATCTTCCTGTTTCAGTCCGGGCGGCAGACATTTAAGACTACACTTAAGACTTTCCTTTTTGATAAAGCTTATAGTTAGGCTGATTTAGGCCTAGTCTGTTGGGGAACCTCCTATAATACACAGAGCACCCTCTCTCTCTCTCTCTCTCTCTCTCTCTCTCTCTCTCTCTCCTTTGCTAACACTCATGTCCTGTTACTGCATCTCATTAACTCAGCTCTACTGCATGTCACCAACTTGGCTTCTTCTCCGGAGCCTTTGTGCTTCACTGTCTCGCAGGTTACCTTGTGTCGCAGCTACGCCTGGATAGTGTGACGTGTGTGGTTGTGCTGCTGAGGTGGTCCTGCCTGATGCCTCCTGCTGCTGCTGTTATTATTAGTCATACTTCTACTGTTATTATACACCTGATTATTGTCACATACATATACTATCATATATCAATATATACCTACAACATATTGTACCACAATAACCGTAATTATTATTGTAATATTATTACTTAAATTAATGTTGTTGTAAGCAATTATTATCATTACTGTCTGTCATGCATCTCTCTCCTTCTCTCTTTATGTATCATTTTGTCATACGGATTACTGTTAATTTGTCATGTTGATCTGTTACTATTGCACGTCTGTCCGTCCTGGCAGAAGGATCCCTCCTCAATTGCTCTTCCTGAAGTTTCTACCATTTTTTCCCCCCAATAAAGATTTTTTTCATATCAAAGGACAGAGGGATGTCGTATGCTGTAAAGCCCTCTGACGCAAATTGTTATTTGTGATATTGGGCTTTATAGATGAAATTGATTGATTGATACTTGTTATGTAGCTACTTATATGTCTATGTGCACACAATTTTGACACGACTCAGAGCGACATGCGGACACATTGGCTTCAGCTTAACTCTGCTTTACTCTGCAGACTTGAACCTTGGGCTTACAGCACTGCCTACTGGTGTTATAGTGAATAACAATACTGTACTTACTTTATATCGTATAAAAAAAAAGGAATGCCATAAGTTATTTCTTTTATGACTACTTTATATGACTATTAGTCATGACTATAGTCTGCTGCTAAATTTAGCATCATGTTTTGCTCAGAACAGTTTTTAATAAATCAGAAATAAAAAAAAAACATGTAAAATGAGCTCAGGTCGTGTGTTCCACATTTTATTTCCCAGAGAAGGAGAATAGAGTAGGCTACTGTAACCAAACTGTTATCATTGGAAATCGCTGTTTTCGGTTCAATGCCGGAAGTCGTGCACATAATTCGCGCAAGGGGGGCTATGAATAAGTTAGATAACAAGTCCTATCACAGCTCTATAAAGATAGCTCCCACTGAAGTAAATTAAGATAATAAGAAAACTGTCTCTAACACCTTGTACAAGTTAAAACCGCAGAAAAAGGGGATGCTTAAATTTAATGCGGGTGATAAAGTGAGAATATCAAAACTGCGTACCTAGACTACACGGACAAGTTTTTCTTTTTTTCGTAAATATGTTTTATTGATTTTACAGTCCCACAAAAACAGAACAACACAAGTAAGGCATACTTGATTCAGTTCATCTCCCAAATACAAAAAAGCAATAATCATCAAGTATGTTGCCAAAAAAAAAAAAATACCATCCCCATCCCCACCACCCCACCCACCCTTAGGATTGCATGGTACAGTTGGTTGCAGAAAGGCAAAAAAAAAAAAGAAGAAGAAAAACCCACTGTTGTAACTATTGTAATAGGACATCTCACCTTATCCTTTACTCTCACCTCACTCTTTCTCAAAGGGTTTATATAGAGAGTCAAAAAAGTCCAAGAAGGGTCTCCATATCTCAGTAAAGGTCTGGGAGGACCCTTTGAGTGTGTATTTTATTTTTTCTAGTTTTAAGAAATACATAACATCTTTGGGAGAAGGATGGTGGAGCATGTTTCCATCTTAAAAGGATCAAAGGAGTGTCGTGAAGGCCCACATAGGCTTTATTTGGCAAAAGGGCCCAGGATTCCTTTGATGTTAAACCAAAGAGGGCACAAATTGGGTTTGGGTCACACCAGGTTCCAAACATCTCATCAAAAGCTTCAAAAATACTTGACCAGAAATTGTGTAGACTTGGACACAACCAGAACATGTGCATTAGGTCTGCAGGCTGGCCTTTGCATCGAGGCCATAGTGGTTCAGTTTTTGGATAAATCTTTGCCAATCCAGCATTAGTAAGATGGACCCTGTGTACCACTTTCAGTTGTATTAGGCCATGTTTGGCGGATGTCAACAATGTGTGCATCAAGTCTAAGACTGAGTCCCATTGGTCATCAGTTTGAGCTAGTCTAAGGTCAGAGTCCCAAGCTGCTTTTAAGTTTTCAATGGGATGAGGGTTAATGTTGTCAATGAGCACATAGATCTGCGATATCAATTGACCACTCTCCAAATTCAATCCAAGTATATGGCCAATTTGTGATTTAATGGGCTTATCTGGAAATTAATTAAATGTCTTTTGTACAAAGCTCCTGACCTGTAAATAACGAAAAAAAAGTGGTTCTTAGGTAAGTCATAGGTTCAAGATAACTGAGAAAAAAGATGCAAATATGGAGCAGATTGTCTGCATAGAGAGAGACTTTAATAGACAAGTTTTTTACAACAGTGGAACACATTGCCAGAGATCCTCCTGTGTATAAACTGGTGGATTGCACAGGCGAGCCGGTGAAAGGTACAATTTACAAGCCAGAGTTGCAATTATCATTTGCATGTCATACCAAGAAGTGATATCAGTTGGGGCAAAATGAACAATGAAGGATTTTTTTGTTATTTTTTTGTTATGTTGCCAAGCAACTCTTCTAAAAAAGTCTATAACTGCTACTTCAAGGTTCTACACAACCATACATCTATGAGGTGCCGTTTGTAAAGTGGCTCACGCTAAAAATAACATCAACATTTTGCCACATTTAGCTTCAAACAATGTTTAAAAAAGGGTTGTGAATTTTTTAACGTCACCTTTACCACATTTACAGCAATATTTGTTAACTTAGAAATATATTAACTAGTTAAATCTAAATATTAAATGTGGCACCTAAATGTTAAATTTTAAATCTAAATATTAAATCTAAATATTAAATCTAAAGTCTAAAGTATTGATAAACAACAAGGCAATTCCCAAAGGGACACTAACAACTCAAAGTACACGTAAAATAAACTTTCTCCAAACATGTTTTTTTGTTATTTTAGGTAGTTATTATCACGCTAATGTATGTTCAAGTGTTCATTTCCCCTGATAAGTTGGTTTTAATTCGTTATTTGACTCTATAAACATAGTCTGACCATCTCAATCTTTTATTTTGGTACTTTAACATTTAGATTTAGTATTTAGATTTAATATTTAGATTTAGATTTAGCATTTAGATTTAGATTTAACATTTAGATTTAGATTTAATATTTAGATTTAACATTTAGATTTAGCATTAAGATTTAGATTTAATATTTAGATTTAACAGTAAGGTATTGGTTTTGTGTGTTGGTCACTTTTGGCAAATTCAAATCTTGCAAATAATGTCTTAACTGGGTTTCTGTCATGATCCTGGGTTTTGGTTTCATATTCTGTTATCTTGTGGACTTTGTCTCTGAGTTTTCTGTTTGTGTTCCTATTTCATGTTGTTTAGCTCACATTTAATCTGCTTCCTGATTTATTTTGTAGGTTCTCTCCTCATGTGTCATGTCTGGTGTCTTTGTGTGTTTTCCCGCCTGTATTCTGCCACACCTGTCTCGTTAAGTCTTGCCTGTTCCCTGAGTCTTCCCTTCACACCTGTTTTGTGTTAGTCTTGTCTGCTCCACCCTTGTTGTCAGCCAAACCCTGTTTCACTCCTTTTGCCCATGTCTTCCTTCTGCAGCTGTGTCTCATCCTCGTGATTAGTCTTCTGTGAAGATATACCTGTGTATTTCCCTTTGCCCTTCTGTGTTCCTTCTGCGGTCTTTATGCGTGCTTTATTCCTGCCATCATCATGCATTTGTCCCTGTCTTCATTTGTTTTCCTTGTTGGTTTTAGTTTAGATTCTTGTTTTGTGGCAAGATGGGTTTTGTTGAGTTGCCTGCCAGTTACATTAAAGTTTGCCTTTTGTTGAAAACTTAAACCATTTTGGTCTTCTTCTGAACTGAAACCATAACAGTTTCCATTCCTTCTATTTCTGGACTGTACAATTGTTTGTGATACTCTGCAAAATCCTCCTGCATTCTCCTGTTAACCTGTCAGCATCTTATTCTTAGCTGTGGTCTTAATAGATGGAATATTTGATTTTGTCTGTTTTCGCAATTTATAAGAACGTATCTCGAGTGGTGAAGCGATATTTCAAAAGGAAAATGATGCCCAGTATATAATATACTATATGAATCAAGCTAGAGGAGAATTACCTGGGTTTGTAGGGACAAGCACACAAAAGGCCATGGATAGGGTGACATATTTTGCAATCTATTTAGGATGGTGGTGGATGGCTGCAGAGTTCCAACCAGACACTTCAAGGCTTTGTCTCAAGACATTTTCCAGACTTTGGGATTGGCTCTCATTCATAACCAGTCAAAAGGATGCATGAAGACTGAGCTGAATCTCTTTACTGTTCCCTACACTCACGCCTCTATTGAAAAATCTACATTTGTTGCAATTCCTCCCGTGTCTGCAATAACAGACACTGGTCCTTTCAAGTTTTACATTTCCATAAGCGGGGATTTTATATTGATCTTAATGACTCTTATCTCTATACAAGGGTTATAATTACACATGCCGAGGGTACAAACCTGGCTGATGACGGGAATGTGAGTCTTAGAAATAATGCAGGGTGACAGACCTGTAACACAATCATCCAACACATACTCGTATTAATTGAGAATGGAAAAGACGCTCTGGATATGCAATTCAGCACTGGTCTGTTCTGTAAAGACATTCTGTCAATAAATAAAATAAATTGACCGTTGAAATAATTTGTTTTGGGTGATTTGTTGTAGCCTATATTTAATGTGACTGAGTAAATTTACACCATAAATGTGTGAATGGAAGTACAGGGAAATACATTTAAGGACAGAGCTGTGCAGCCAGGTGGCCTCTCCTCTCCCGTGCACCCTGATGCTCTTCTTGTTGGTTCGGCACATGCAGTTCGGCCTCTCTGTCGTAAGTCCTGTAATGCCTCCTCCGTGAGGTCAAAGTGGCATCCACGGCGTGTAGCTATGTTGTGTATAATGCAACATGCCACTAAGAATGCACTGACTTTCTGGGGGCTGTATGTTAATGAACCACTTGAACGGTCCACACATCGGAAACGCATTTTGATCTGGCCAAAAGTGCGTTTTAATGAGTGACTGAGCACTACTGAAAACACTGTTAAAACCATGCTGCCTTCTTGTTGTGGGTGTAATGTATGGCATACATGCTTTCAGTGGATAGCCGTTGTCACCTAGCAGCCAGCCATCCAGAAGGGGGTCCCCCTGAAAGACTGTAGGGATGACAGAATTCGCCAGAATAAATGAGTCATGAGCGGACCCAGGAAAATTAGCATAAACATGTGTCACCAGGCAATTCGAGTGACAAATCACCTTACGGTTCATAAGTGATGGCTTGGGGTGCGCAACTGCACATGTGTGCAGTCGATTGCTCCCAGTACCCCAGGGAATCCACATTTCAACAAGAAACCTCGCTTCGTTTCCAGCTGGCGCTCAGGTGTGGATGGAAAAATGATGTGCTCATTTGCATGTTGGATTAGACTAGACGTCACTGCATGTATAGCTGAACTGACAGCTCTCTGACTGACCCCTGCCACCGTGGCCACGGTGTGCTGGAAAGACCCGGTGGCGAAGAAGGTCAGAGCCATTGTCACCTTTACAGCAACAGGGAGAGCACAGGTGTCAACGGGGTGCGCATCAGAGGCCACGGTGCTGGTCACCACTTGGACCACCTCGCGGGGTCGATGTAATTTGTTCCTGTGTAATCAGAAAGTGTACGACATGAAACGACAATTACATTGGACACGGCGGTATTCCAGTAATTATTCATGTGGCCCACCTGCATTCCAGCTCTGTCATGCCCAAATAGGACGTCCTTTTGACAGTACACCCTGTCTGCGTAAGTCCTCCTCCTCGCATTAATTTACTCCATCTTTGTAGATCACATTAAGCAAGAACATATCATTTCATTTTTCTTTTTTTTTTTTTTTTTTCTGTTTGTCCGTCTTTTCTCTCCTTCACTCTCCGTTCTCCACCATGTGCTTCCTCACTGTACTCTGGCCGGAACCGGAATGACATCACTAGGGCGTATTCAGGGTGGTATAGCCGTAAGCGATGGAAGAGCGTGCACGCACGCCATTTATAGATGGTGAAACAGCACCAAGGGTGGATGGCAAATGGTAATCTGTCATTTTCCTGCACTCAACAAGCGACATGACAAGAGCCAGACGGCATTTAGTTTTGAGTTAATGCAGGTATACTCACTGAGAAAGAAAGAAAGGGGGGGAAAAAAACAGAAACAGAAAAAGGAGAGTTTGTCCACTGATGCTGTTTTGCAAGGAGCTGGCTCCAATAAAGGAGGAGCAGCACCCTGTGCGGATGAAAGGTGAGAATAAAAAGCTTACAGCACCGGGTATTCCCAGGCGGTCTCCCATCCAAGTACTGACCCGGCCCGACCCCGCTTAGCTTCTGAGATCGGACGAGATCGGGCGTATTCAGGGTGGTATGGCCCTTGTCTTGTGTACCGAAACAAGTAAATCAAGTTCCATTTACAATCATCCAAAATCCATACTTTACAGTCATACTCATAACCATTAGTAAACAGAAAGAAAAGACATACCATTACAGCCATATTCATTCAACATTACAGAGCCAAGCTGTTCCAATGATCTCCACAAAGTGACTTACACACGTGTATTATCATAAGCGATGTAAGGATAACGCCAATCACCTTTCACACCAAAGAGAAACCATACAATTGTCAAGTTCACAAAATTCAGTAAAGTTTACACCAACATACCTACTCTCTTACGAAACACAATAGTCATTATTTACTCACCTCCACCGTACTAACCGGCATACCATAGTTCCCATAGAAAGCGCACAAATGAGGTCCTGGGACCTATCCCCAATCCCACACTAATTTTCCCTCCACACTCAGAGATACTAACCCATTATTGTTAAGCGGCAGCAAGGCTGGAGAAGCCACGTCGTGCATGAAGCTGTATTTGATGTGATTTCTGACATTCGCCTTAAATATAGGCCAAATTTGTACTTTTCTGTTTTTATAATGTACCAAATCCCTCCTTACCTTAATTGCCCTCCGAGCTTGACTTAGCAGAAATCTGCACAGTGTGGCGTTCCCAACCCTGCTCGCTTTCCAAATGCCAAACAATACAAAGTGCTCCCATATATCATTCCCATCCCACACCAGACCCAGTTTGTCAGTCAGTACCGTTCTCAGTTTATCAAAAAATACATTCAGTTCCACACATTCACAAAATAAATGTAATAATGTTTCTGGTTCTGTTGCACAAACGTCGCATACCCTGCCAACTTCTCTGGCAAACTGGTGCAGTACCACATTGGTGTATATTTTATTGTGTCTTATCTGAAAATCTGTGTCATCAGCATCAATACTATTCCCCTTCACCCTCCACCGCCCCCAAATTTGTTCCCTTTTAAGATCTGGAAAGGTGGACTGCCAGAATCCTAAAGAGGCCGGTGCTTGCTTTACTCTGGGAAGAAACAAATCATACAATTCTTTAGTTTTTACAAAGCACAACATTTTCCACACACCCCCACATCGTACAAAGAGATCTGGTATCTTATCTTCAGAACCGAATGCTACCTCTGTGTCAATGGTTCTCTTCCATTTTAGAGGTAGACAGTTTTGGATCAAACTACATATTTTTTCAACATTATCTATTGTCACTTCATCGTCGACGCGATTAATCTCATCTAGGATCGCCCTAGCTGGCAAAAACCCCGGCACATATTCATACATGATGTCTTTTATTTGTACGAACCCTGCTCTCATCATGTGCATGTGGTACAGGCTCTTATCTTTATGTGTGATTTTTGCAGTTAGAAATATTTGCATTTTTTTAATTATTTGCAAATCAGTGCATTCATATTGCACATACTCCAGGAATTCCGCCTGCACAGATAACACCTCTCTATAAAAAATCGGCAACTTTTCATACATCGGTCTTTTTAATTTCATCAATAGTGTGAAATCCTTTATGTTCAAGACTGTGTTCAGATAATGGCCCATTATGTTCTTCCAACCATACTGATGTGGGTCATAAAGATATTTCTTTATCAGTTTGATCCTGAAAGCCTTCATTCTGGTAAACACATCCACTAATTGTTGCCCTCCCTCATCAAATTTACATATTAAAGTTTTCCTCGCAATCTTACCTTTATTATTGCCCCAAATAAACCTGGTGACCATCTCGTTGATTTTGTTACTCACCCACAGAGGCAAGTCCAACACAGCCAGCACATAGTTAACTTTAGACATAATCAGAGAATTCACCACTATGACCTTACTGTTAATTTTCAAATTCCTAAACTTCCAGTACGTGAGACACTTTTGCATGCTATTCAGCACTGCCGACCACGTGTTATCCCTCGCCTCAGCATAATTCTTACCAATACTCACCCCCAAGATTGACATAAAACTATTTTGCACCTTGAAAGGCATTTCTAAATTTGGTGGCTCATCTGAATTGACAAACATAATTTCTGACTTACCTAAATTCAGTTTTGCCCCCTGAGGCCCGCCCATATATATTAATCATTTCAATTACACTCTCCACACATTTCATACTTTTTACAGTGACAGTTGTATCATCAGCAAATTGCTGCAGTACACGCAGCCCCTTCCCAGGCAAAGTAATACCTTGGATCCGGCTATTTGACTTAATCAATAGCGCCATAGGCTCGGCAACCATGGCGTACAGTAAGGCAGAAAGGGGGGCAACCCTGCCTCACTGACCTCTCAATTCGGAACTTGTCAGTTAAAACACCATTGACTTTCACCTGTGCTTTCGCCGTATCGTACATTAAATGCAACCACTGCAAAAACCTCCCCCCAAAACCAAATTTTCTTAACACCTGGAACATAAAACTATGCTCCACCCTATCAAAGGCTTTGTTGAAATCCAATGCCAATACAATACCCCCCTGCTCTGGTTCCTTCATGTATTCCACGACATCTCTGATTGTGCTGATAGTGTCACAAATGTCTCGTCGCGGCACACTATATGCCTGCGTGGAATCGACAATGTTACCAATCACTAATTTAACACGGTTTGCAAAGATTTTTGCTAATATTTTATAATCAACATTCATGAGGGTAATTGGCCTATAGTTCGCCAAATCTTCCCTACTCCCTTTTTTGAATACCAACGTGATCAAGCCTGTTACCATCAAGGCAGGCAGAGCCCCCTGCTTTTCACTTTCATTATACACCATTAACAAAACAGGACTTAAAATTTTCTTGAACACTCTATAGAAATTTGTGGTTAAACCATCATTTCCCGGACTTTTATTTATACTCAACTGTCAATCGCTGTCTCAATATCATCAAGCTTAATATCCTGTTCGCAAATTAATGAATCGCTCAACTCCAATTTAGATATGATTTTACCCAACACAATTTCTGTTGCCGCCTCTTCGGTCTCCTCACTCTTGTATAACAATTCATAATAGTGCTGTACACATTCAACCATACCCACCAACCCAGTGACACGCTTACCTCCCGCATCTATAATACAATTTAAATAACTTCGTTCCTGCCCCCTTTTTTTCTAGATTTAGAAAAAAAATGAGTACTTCTCTCACCCTCAATCGCATATTGCGCCCTACTCCTCACAACAGCCCCATCACACTTAACCCTTTCTATATCTATCAATTGCTTTTGAACGCGTATCAGCTGGGCAGTATCTACTACCGATTCCCCGTTCAATTTAACCCATTCATTCTTTAACTTACGTGCTCTCTCTTTTTCATTAAAATGCATTTTCTTGGCAAATTGGATGCTTTTGAACTTAATTTTGGTCTTCAACTCTTCCCACCTCTCAGTGACATTCGGTAGAAAGCCCGGCTGGGAGCATTCAAACGCAATTAATCTAGTAATACAACGTACATATTCTGGATGTGATAACAATTTGGCATTCAGATGCCACCAGTCCAAACGGCTCATTTTAACATTGAAGTCTCCAATAATGATGTCACAATCACCCGCTATGTTGGTCAGAAGCTGGAATAGGATAACTCTTTCACATTCAACATTCGGGGCATGAAGGTTCAACAATCTAAATGTTTTACCGCTCACTGTAAAGTCAATTTTTACCCACCTCCCCTCGTGATCAGTATCGATTAGTTTGGCTTCCCCCGCTAACTGTTTACTTACCAATACACCCACCCCACCTGCCCTGTTCGAGCCGAAGCTAGAAAAAATAGCCCCCGACCACTTTCCTTGCAGACGCTGAACAAAATCAACATCCCAGTGCGTCTCTTGTAGACAAATGATTTCGGCCTTACATAAAGCTATAACACTCTCAAATTTATATAAATCACGTAGGCCATTTACATTAAATGATGCAACTCTAGCCATCAATTACAAAACCAAAAAGGGAAAGGGAACACACATGATAAACCCACAGTCATACACAATAAGTTCCCAGCCTCTACAGAAAGAGGCACTGTCCATTCTAATGTTCATGGCATGGATACAAAAAACAGTCAATAATTTTCCCTCCATACCCAATATAGGTGCCACCCAACGGCTGCCGGTGATTCCCTGTAGCGGCACCGATTCTTCAGCCCAGCGGCCAGTGACCATGACCTCACGCCCATACTGTCGCAGCGGTACACAGTTCAACACAAATGTCTCTTGCCTGGGGCGGCTTAATAAATGTTCAAAATCAAAACTCCATAGTCTGTCTCTGAAACAAAAAGTGTCCGCTTTACAAAACGCAGGAATACTCAAAAGCAAAATAGGGTCTCTTAGTCCATAAGGTGTAAAGGAATATATCCCCCACCTAGAAAGGCAAATCAATACAGCACGAGAAACAAAAGAAGCCCGCCCGGTCATGGTCACTTATTCAGAAGGAAACATAGGATCAAACAGTTCAAACAGTTCATGGCGCTTTATGAGTCTTTTTCAGAGTCATTTTATTCTCACAATGTCTCACCTGCTTTGTGTCCGGCTGTTCACTGGGCTGGTGAGCAGGTTCCCCCTCTCGCTCCACCACACCACCGCTGTCGGCGTCGCCTTTCTCCTCCACCCGCCTCCGAGCGCTCCTGCTCCTCTCTCTCCGTTCCGTGTTGGACCCCCTCCGTGAAGCGGACGCTGTCGGCTTGGCAATCCTGCTCCACGGGTCTCTGAATACCAGGGAGATGCCACTGTACTCATCGGCCGAATCGATCTCCTCCACCTCTCGTCTCTGACTGCGAGCCGTCTCGCCTCTCTCAGGCCGTGCAGCGGTCTCCGGTGTGTCAGGAATCGCCGTGCTCTCCTCTGCCTCCAGGACGCTCATTTCCTCCCCGATGTCCTCCGCCGGGCTTCCCTCCTCCTCGGCCTCCGACCGGCAGGAGCAGCCTCTCTCATTGCAGTCGGGACAAGCTGTCGCACTGCCTGTGCACTCCCGAGCATAGTGTCCTGGCTGCTTGCACTTGAAACAGCGAAATTCCGGGCACTCCCTCATGATGTGGCCCGTTTGCAAACACAGGCGGCAGGTCTTCTGTTGATAGTCGTGAATGACACGAAAGTATTCAACGCCTTCCAACGTGGTGAATTTCGTGCTGTATGGCAGTGAAGTAATCTCGTCAGTGAAACGTACTTTTAAGAAGCGCGTACCGTCCAGCACTTCTGTCCCGGCCCACTTCTTCTTCTTAATGGGGGATGCAGGCTCCACCCCCCACAGAATCAGTTTGTCAAATATTTGCTCATCAGTTATATATAATGGCAAATTCAAAAAGGAAACAATGCGAGTGTCCTTTGCCACTTCAGATGCTAAGACTCTTCTATAACCAATCTTAAAACCGTCCAAGAGTCTATTTTTCCCTTTGGGGTGACTCATTGTGAGCTCCTACCTATTAGTGCCCTTCCTCCGGCACCCAACGACCCGTCCGCAGGCGCTCTCCACAGCTTTGAGCAGAGTAATCATAGGCAACGGCAGGGCCCCCTCCACTTCCACATGAACAACCAGTTCTTTCAATGAGGCCGGCCCCGCCGATGTTGCGGCCGGGGCTTCCTCCACCATAGCCGCCGTCGTTGCGCGGGTCTTCCCCTCCACCTCCATCGTCCTCCCATTCACCACCTTCTCCGTCACTCCGACTACTTCCCCCTCTTTCGCCGCCATCGCCGAATCCTTCTCCTTTCTCTGCTCAGTCGACACAGCAGACTTTGCAGCCATCTTTTCCACATTTGTCGCCAGTTTGGGGATTTTCCGTTTGCCAGTGCCGATGTCCATTGCCAAGTTCGTTACCGGTGCAGCCATCTTTTATACTCCTCGAGGAACCTCCGCAGCCCCCAAGCAGCAGCAGACTAGCCTGGGGAACAATGCGGGGTGAGAGAAAATCACGTTGTTAAACACAAAAGTCAATTCAAAAGCTTTTAGGTAATTCGCACGCGGAGCACAGCGTGTGCCGCGGCTCTTCCTTTTAACAGCCGTACCCCGGAAGTGATTCAGGGTGGTATGGCCGTAAGCGATGGAAGAGCGTGCACGCACGCCATTTATAGATGGTGAAACAGCACCAAGGGTGGATGGCAAATGGTAATCTGTCATTTTCCTGCACTCAGCAAGCGCCATGACAAGAGCCAGGCGGCATTTAGTTTTGAGTTAATGCAGGTAAAAAAAAAACAGAAAAAGAAAAAGGAGAGTTTGTCCACTGATGCTGTTTTGCAAGGAGCTGGCTCCAATAAAGGAGGAGCAGCGCCCTGTGCGGATGAAAGGTGAGAATAAAAAGCTTACAGCACCGGGTATTCCTAGGCGGTCTCCCATCCAAGTACTGACCCAGCCCGACCCTGCTTAGCTTCCGAGATCGGACGAGATCGGGCTTATTTATTTTTTTTTTTTCTGTTTTTTATTTATCAAAAATACTATATACAATTTAAAATACATGATGTCATCTTAGTTTACATTGGTCAAACAATATGGTACAAAAATAAATCATATGCATCATGGTTGACTGTAAGATAAACAAAGTATACTTAGTTTACATTGTCCAAACAGAAGGGATCACATTATTGCGACACAATAATAAATCATCTCAGTCCCATTGGTCCATATGATAAACAAGGTATGCATAGCTTACATTTTTCAAACATAAAGATTCACAGTATTGCTACACAAAAATAAATCATATCTATCCCATTGGTCCATAAAACATGGTGTGCATAGCTTACATTTTTCAAACATAAGGATTCACAGTATTGCTGCACAAGAATAAATCATATACAGTCATGGAAAAAATTATTAGACCACCCTTGTTTTCTTCAATTTCTTGTTAATTTTAATGCCTGGCTCAACTAAAGGTACATTTGTTTGGACAATTATAATGATAACAACAAAAATAGCTCATGAGAGTTTAATTTAAGAACTAAGAACTATTCATTTTCCATGGTTTTCTTGATAATAACCAAAATTACTTAAATTCTTACATCAATAGCTATGGCATTGTACCGCCAAAAACACTACTTTTAAGCATTCCATGTTTTCTTTTCTGTTTGCTTTAAACACATGATACACACAAGAGTTAATACTTGATTGCATAACCATTGTTTTTGATGACTGCAGCCATGCGTCTTGGCATGCTCTCCACCAGCTTCTGACATTGTTCTGCTGTCACAGCAGCCCATTCCTGTTGGACAAATTCAAACAAATTTTCTTTGTTTTTGGGCTTGTGGTTCTCCATTTTGAGTTTGATGATTTTCCACAGGTTTTCAATTGGATTAAGATCTGGTGATTGAGCAGGCCAAGGCATGGTGCGAATGTTGTGGTTCTCCATCCAGGCTTTAACTGACCTTGCCGTGTGGCAAGGGGCATTGTCTTGTTGGAAAATCCAGTCATTCGAGGCAGGAAAGAGTTTTCCAGCTGATGAAAGAAGACTGTTTTCAAGGGTAGTCCTGTACATGACCTGGTTCATTCGGCCTTCACACAATTGCATTTGCCCTGTTCCACTCAGACTGAAACAACCCCAGATCATGACTGATCCACCCCCATGTTTTACTGTAGGGGCAAGACAATCTGGGTTGTAAGCTTCTCCAGGCTTCCTCCTAACCAGTAAGTTGGCTGGAGTGGGCATCAATTCAAAATTGGATTCATCACTGAAGAGAACCTTAGCCCAATCATCAACAGTCCAATCCTTGTGGTCTCGAGCAAAGAGTAACCGGGCCTTCCTCTGCCTTTCATTGATGAAGGGCTTCTTGCGTGCTCTGTGTGACTTCAAACCAGCTTCAACAAGTCGGTTTCGAACTGTCCTTGTCGAACAAGTCACATTTCTCGACAGTGCCCACTCATTTTTAAGGTCCCTGGAGGTCTGACGACGATTCCTGACACAGGAACGGATGAGTGCACGGTCATCTCGTGGGGTAGAAAGACGTTTCCTGCCACGGCCAGGTAGCAATTTGGTAGTGCCATGTTCAGCTTGTTTTTTTTTTTGTTGTAATGAACGGCTGTCTTGGAGATCTTCAGTTTTTTCGCTACCTGTCTCTCACTCATGCCAATTTCCAGCAGTGTCAAGATGGCTGCCTTTGTGGCTTCACATAATTCTTTTGTTTTAGGCATTATGTGAGAGCTGACAACTTCTGAGTTGTGCTACGGCTTGAATGTAAGCAGGAAACCACTCTAGGCCTTTGCATGTGCAGTGCTGCTTGTGACATGAAATGGCCTCTTATATACCCTGGGAATCAATTAAGCTTAAGAATGTCAAATAGGACATAAAGTATTATGTGACCAGCTGCATTTTTTGTTGTGTTCATTGTATTATACGTTTAGTGGTACCAGATATTAGAATGAACAAGAAATTGAAGACAACAAGGGTGGTCTAATAATTTTTTCCATGACTGTATATCGTAGTGGTCTATAAGACAATCAAGGTAGCTATAGTTTACATAGCTCAAACAAAGAAAAGGTTCATGTTATTGCTACACAAGAATAAATCATATTTATCACAGTGGTCAGTAAGACGACATAATTGTCTGTGTATAAGGAAATGTGCATAAATAAAGCAGGTTACTTAACCCGCAACAAACATAAAAAACTGGGCTATACACACAGAAAATAGATCCAGCCCTCAGAATTCACTCAAAATCAGTTAAATATGTACTCACACTTTGGTACTTCCAAAGGAAACAGTTCTGCCAGTCAGCATATAGTTATCCACTATCAGTTTAAGCGTCAGCAGTCACAAATCATATATGTATTCAAATTAAGCACTGACGTCGAAAATTGGAATGAATTCTTGTCAGATTAATTTAGAGGCAAACACTAACTCTCACAGATGCAAAATCATCAGACAGAAAATCAGGGAATAAAAATATTTCGGTCTTCATAATAGTCCTCCAATAGAGCCTTACCAATTGCATTGTATTTTCCCAGTCTCAGTCAGAGAAACCAAACAGTTGTTCGCAAAGGATGGCAGAGTAAGCTCAGTTCCGCTGTACATATTCCAATATTGAACTTGCTTATTAACAAACGCTGTAAACAGATACCAGACCTCCACAACTTTTTGTTCATAAAAAGCTTTATCCCTCCTTAACTTTATAGCCCTTCTAACCTGACTCAGCAAGAATTTACACAGCGTGTCATTACTTATTCTGCTTTTCCTCCAGATACCAAATAAAATGAACATATTCCAACTGTCATCATCATCCCATACCATGTACATTTTCTCACACAGAAAGGTTTTCAATCTGACAAAGAAACTCTGTAGCATTTCACATTCGCAAAACCAATGAGTCAATGTTTCAACCGTGCTCTTACATAAATCACATAATTTACCCACCTCTTTATCAAATTGGTTCAAAATAAGTTTAGTGTTCAATTTGTTGTGTCTCAAACGAAAATCCAAATCTTCAGCTTCAAGGCTGTTACCATTAATTCTCCACGTCTTCCAAATTAATTCGCTTTGAAGGGTAGGGAACACCCTACACCAAAAGGACAAAGAGGCAGGCGGTTTTATCACTCTTGAAACATAGATATTATACAGTGCTTTCGTTTTTATGGAGCTAAAGAATTGCCATCTATCATTACTTTTGACATACAAGTCAGGTAGATTTGTTTCATTGTCGCAGCTTGTCTCAGAATGAATGAGCTCCCTCCATTTCATTGGTATGCTCTGAAAAATGTTATCACACGTGGTCTCAATTGTTTTCAATCTGACATCATCATATTGTTCTTGTATACATTCATGAATGGCACTAGGCCGAAGAAAACCACACAAATACATACATTAAATCTTTCAATTGTGCAATACCTGACTTCAGAAAATGAATATCGTATATACACTTATCTTCATATTTTATCTGTTCATTTAAGAAAATAAGCATTTCTTTAATTAATCCCAGGTCAGCACAATTATAATACATACTTTTTAATAGACATGCCTGAGCCGCCATAACTTCGCGATAAAAACGAGGAATCCCCGTCATCATATTTTCTTTAAGTTGCATTAACAAAGCAAAATCCCCTATATGAACAGTCTCATTAACATAATGTCTCATTACTTTCTTCCACCCATATTCTACAGGATCATATAAATACCTAATCAACAGCTTAATACGACAAGCCTTCATCTTACTTTCAATATCAAACAGATTAAGTCCACCTTTTATTATATGGACCGTACAATGTCCTTAAGGCAATTTTACTTAATTTTGTACCCCAAAGAAAACTCGTGATTAAACCAGTTAATTTATTCACAACCCATTCTGGTAAATCCAGTACAGCCAATGTATAAATCAATTTAGAAACCAACAAACAATTAATCACAACAATCTTTCCCTTAAGCCTGAGCTCTCATTTCCATAAATTCATACAACTCTGTATTTTGTTCAGGACTTCAGACCACGTCATATCTCTGGCAGCCACACTGTCCATACCCATATATATACCCAATATCTTCATCGCTTTCATTTGCACCTTGAAAGGTACCAACTGTGCAGGCGGCACAGGCATGTTTATAAACATAATCTCAGATTTGTCAATATTGACTTTAGCACCAGATGCATTACCATATAGTTGTACATGAGACATCACTCTATAAATACATTTCATACTCTTGACCATTATTGTAGTGTCATCTGCAAACTGTAAAACAGTACTTGCTTTGCCATCAGGTAAATCAATAGTTTTAATCGTGTCATCAGCTCTTATCAGCCTAGCAAATGGTTCAGCTACAATAGAATAAAGCATTGCTAAAAGGGGGCATCCCTGCCGTATCGATCTTTCCAGTTTAAAATCATCCGTTAACGTCCCATTTACCTTTACCTTACTTTTAGCATTTGAATAGATCAACTTCAACCATTTCAATAATCTTTCCCCTATGCCATACTTACTTAAAGTTCTAAACAAAAAATCATGCTCGACACGATCAAACACTTTGTTAAAGTCCAAAGATAGAACAACACCATTTTGATTATTGTCAGCTAAATATTGATCATCTTTAACTGAATCTTTAACTGAACAAATTGTATCGCTAATATTTCTGCCGGGTACACTGTATGCTTGATCTGGTGAGACAATTTTATGAACTAATAATTTAAGTCTATTCGTGAGAATTTTCATGAGGATCTTGTAATCTACATTCATTAATGTCAATGGTCTATAATTAGCCAATTTACATCTATCACTCTTTTTATATATCAGCTTAATGATTCCAACAGCTATGGAGTCAGGGACAGTCTGTCTCCTCTCCATTTCATTATATATCTCTAACAATATGGGGGTCAGTACTTTTTGAAAGGTCTTATAAAAATTGGCAGTTAATCCATCGCTCCCCGGACTCTTATTGCTACTCAATTGCTCTATTGCTATCTCAATATCTGTGGATAGAATAGCATCACACACATTTTCATCGCTCTCATCAAGCACGGTCACAATCGGATCAAGCACAGTTTTAATGTCTTCTTCTACAGTGCCAACGCTCTTATATAATACACTATAAAAATCATAAACATGTTCAATCATTGGTACAAAATTTTTGTGTATAATACCGTCCTCACCAGTCAATTCAAAAAGGGCGCAGTTTTCCTGCCTCTGCTTTTCCAGATTTAGGAAAAACGTGTACATCGTTCACCCTCAACCGCATATTTCACTTTTACTTCTCAGAATAGCACCATCATTTATTTTTCTCAATTAAGTCCAATTCACTTTGAATCTTCATTACTCTCATAGTATCAACCACTTCCCTTCTTAAACTTACTAATTCAGCCCATAGTCTTTTCTCCTGTTCTTTTTCTTGTCATTCAGATTTTTTGAAAATTGAATACATTTAAATTTAATTTTGGATTTCAATTTTTCCATCCAACTAAAATGTCCTGGTGAAACTGAGGCAATGAAGATTCATATATTATTAAATTCATCATACTTTCTATGAAAGTCTTCTCACAAAATAATTTAGCATTGAAATGCCATAACGCACCACCAACACCCCTTTTACTACTGTGTCTATAAATGCACACACATAAGTGATCGCTCAGAGCAGTATATTTATGCTTAATATCTGTATAACTATAAAGGTCCTTTTTCTTAACAAAACAAAAGTCGATACGACTCATTCTAAGTGTACCTTTTAACCTTCTGCATTCTTGTGTAGTCTCTTGTAGTAGGATTTTTACAACCATAAATCAGTAAGATCATATTTGTCTAGTAATTTCAAGAGCACAGTCCGAGAAACATCATTGGTATATTTTCTCGACTCTTGGTAGTCCAGTCTACATAGTTTAACATTAAAGTCGCCAACAATAACATCACAGTCACTCATAGTATCTTCAATGTCCCTAAAGAATGCAGCACGTTCCATCTCTTCTTGGGGTGCATATATGTTCAAAAGAATATAGGTCCTGTCATTGTCCACAAAGCTGATTTTTACCCATCTTCCATTATTGTCTATGCTTACGAGTGACGCAAATCTTTCATACTTTTTTCTCACCAGCGTCGCTACCCCTCGCTCTATTAGAGGCGGAGCTCGCAAATATAGCGCCATCCAGTCTCTCTTTATTAATTCAATAAAGTCTTTGTCCCAGTGCGTCTCCTGTAAGCATATAATGTCTGATTTGCAAATAGTTAGCATTTTGAGAAACTTTTCTCTATTGCGCAAACCGTTAGCATTGAGTGAGATAATATTTGCCATCATAAGTAGGGAGTGAGTAATAAATATCAGCAGCATAGTCATATAACATCAGCTAACAGTTGTCTCATGTCCCTTTGTTACCTTTCTTACTGACCAGTTTCCCTCCTCTCTTCCTCTGCTTTGTCATTTTCTTCGTGATCTGAATCAGACAGACCACCTTTTCTGCTGCATCCCTGTCCCGCTGCTAGATCCACACCATCCTCTCCTGGCTCATCCCTCCGTCGGCTCCGGCTCCTGTCCGCAAGCGATGCACCAGCAGACACCGATATGGACAGCCTTCCTCCAGCCCTGCCAGGTCTCCTGAAGTCCGTTGTCGTCTCCGTATATTCGTCGCTTGACTCGATCATGTGTCCCAGTCGAGACAAGCTCATCTCCCGAGCCAGCAGCCTCTTTTCAGTGCAGATGTTAGACTCACTTGTTTCGGGAACCAGCTCACTCCCGACCTCCACCGGAGCGCTCCGCTCTTCTTCTTCTTCACCACTATACAAAGACGCCGTTTCATCATGTTTGCATGTACATTTAATGTTCTTACATGTGATGCATTTGTCCGCAATTGTCGGACATTCTCTTGCATAGTGGCCTATTTCTTTACACTTAAAGCAGCGGAACTCAGGACATTCTCTCATAATGTGGCCAGGCTGGAGGCACAGGCGGCATACCTTCTGTTGACTGTCGTGCAGCACTCTAAAGTATTCAGCACCTTCAATTGTATTAAACCGTGTACTGTACGGCAAGGATGTAACCAGTTCAGTAAACCGTACCTTTAGGAAACGTGTCCCATCCAGCACATCTGTGCCAGCCCATTTTCGTTTTTTGATTGATGGGTGAAACGGGCTCGACCCCCCACAGTGTCAGTTTATCGATGATCTGGTCATCCGTGATATACAGGGGCAAATTCAGAAATGACACGATTTTAGTGTCTCTGGTGATTTCAGAAGCTATCACCCTTCTGTCGCCAATTTTGAAGCCGTCTAGTAGTCTGTCTTTGCCTTTGGGGTTGTTCATAGTGATCTCCCACTTATTTGTCCCCTTATTACGGCATCCAAGAACACGGCCACAAGTGTTTTCCACAGCTTTCAGGAGTTGAATCATTGGGAAAGTTGACTCGCCCTCCACCTCCACAGCAACCACCAGATCTTTCAAGGAATCCGGCTTCTCTCCATTTTCCTCTGGCGTCTCTCCCGCTCCGCCCGCTGCCATTAACTTTAGCCTTGTCCGCAGCCTTTGTCGACTTTGCCACTCCGGTTATCTCTCCAGCCGCCGTCTTTCCTTCTCTCACCAACGCCGAATTCTTCTCCCACCTTCTCAGCTTGTCCACATGGAAGCTCGTCCTCACGCGCACCTTCACCACGTCTTTGAGGATTGTCCATTTTTCTGTAGTCCGATTCCATTCTAAACTTCGTAACCTTAGTATCCATCCAATTTCCTTCTTTCCTCCACCAAAGCCCCAAGCAGCACACCACTGCTCGGGGAGAAACTACGGGGAGTGAAAGACTCACTTTTCTTTAACAAACCGCTACAAACACGAAAGGAAAAAAACACAGGCAGGCACACTTTCCATACAACGTGCTCTGCTAATTGCAATCACACGTACAGTATATACAATGAATACAATGCATACAATGTATCCAATGAATACAAAAAATACAAAGAGTACAAACGTACCATGAATACAACATATACACTCTCAGTGTAACATCATAAGAGCCAAAAGGCCTATTTCCCCATCAGACATTCAAAGCAAACCATGCCTATACACAAAATAACATTAACCGTCTATACATACCTTGAAAAGCAGAAAAATAAAACGCCCAGTAACAAAGTAAAATTCACTCATTATATAAGTGCACCAAGTGCTCCTTTAAATGTTTGCCCGACTCAATAACAAACCCATTGACAAAAACAAAATGTACACACCAAAAAAACAAAACATACCCACTTAACAGTGGTGCACATAGTGCTCTATTAAATGTCTGTTAGACCACCAAAGGAAATAACAAGATAAAAAAATGTACACACCAAAAACAAAACATACCCACTTAACAGTGGTGCACATAGTGCTCTATTGAATGTTAAACACACCAAAAAATAACAAGATACAAAATGTACACACACATTAAACAAAAAACTCCCACTAAACAGTAGTGCACATAGTGCTCTATTAAATGTCTGTTAGACACACCAAAGGAAATAACAAGATACAAAATGTACATGTACAGTAGACACAACACACCACCACTCAATCCCAATCCCATATCAGCCTCCCCTCACTGCTCAGAGACACCAAACTATTGTCAGTGAGAGAGAGCCCGGCACAAGACCCCTTATCATATGTTGAAATATACATTACCTGCTTCATAACATTGTTCTTGAAAAAAGGCCAAATAGGGGCAACTCTCTTCTCAAAATGAGCCACGTTGCGGCGTGACCGTATAGCGTGCCGCCTGGCTCAACAAAAATTTACATTGAGTCGGGTTCTGTACCCGGCTCTCCTCCCACACACCAAACAAAATGAAAACGTACCACAAATCATTTAGTTGCCATTGCAAACCCAATTTTCTCATCAACAGGAGCTTCAACTTACCGAAGAAATCATTTAATTTGACACACTCGCAGAACAAATGTAGTATCGTTTCAGGCTCTAATCCACACACATCACATTCTCTACCAACCTCTCTTCTGAATTGATGCAGAACGACATTTGTATAAATGCGATTATGCCTGATCTTAAAATCATTCTTGGCAGCCTCTAAGCTGTTCCCCTTTATTCGCCACCCCTCCCACAATTTGCCTCCCTTCAAAGTTGGATAATCTGCACCAATATGCAGCAGAGGTGACAAACATCTCCAATATACAAATCATATAACATTTTTGTTTTTAAACTATTAAAGCTCCGTAACTCACCCTTGTGTGTTAAAAATAAATCCGGGAGGTCCTCCTCATCCTCCTTACTCACCTCGGTCATTATCAATTCGCCCACCTAGCAGGCACACTCTTAATGATTGCCTCGTACAATTTAATTAATACACCCTCATCCGTTCTTTCACCCTCCCCGTACACCATCTCGCACACAGCTGCCACAGGCAAGAAACCCGGGACAACCTCGTACATGATGTGTTTCAATTGCAGAATCCCTGCATTCATCATTTTACTATTATAATGATACTTATCCTTTACTGTAAATTTCACATTAAGAAAAATAGGCATCTGCTTAATCATACTCAGGTCAGCACAATCAAACGTAACATAAGGCAATAACTCAGAGGATGAGGACAACACCTCCCTGTAGATACCAGGCAAACTAGTTAACATTGTGTCCTTCAATCTCATTAACAGAGTGAAATTCCCAATGTTACCAACCTTATTTATGAAATACTTCAACACACATTTCCACCCGTAAACAACAGGATCACATAAGTATTTTTTAACTGTTTTGATGCGGAAAGCTTTCATTTTGCATCTTACATCGACCAATTTTAACCCACCTGCATTATATTTACCTTTCAGCGTTTTCAACGCTATGCAGCTCTTCTTTGAGCCCCATATGAAATTTACAACCATCTCCTCAATTCTACTTACCGCCCACAGTGGTAAGGCCACCGTCGCCAGCACAAAATTTACTTTTGACAATATCAAACTATTCACCTCAGTCACTTTGCCCATCACTGTGAGCTCTCTGAGCCTCCAAAAATTCAAGACTTTTTGCATCTTGTTAATTAAGACAGTCCAATTTTCATCCCTTGCCGCGATGGCGTCCTTACCTACATAAATACCCACCACTTTCATGTATTTCTCACGTACCGTCCAAGGCAACACACTTACCAGAGGGGTCGGCATATTTACATACATAACCTGAGTTTTGTCCAGATTGAGCCGTGCCCCAGCTGCCCTCCCATACAGATTTAAATTTTTCATTACATTCTCAATACTACCTTGATCTCAGACCAGTATGGTCGTGTCGTCCGCATACTGCTGTACGACACAGCGTCTCCCATTTGGCAACTGTATGCCTTGGATTGATGTGTCGTGTTTTAGGAGCGAGGCAAGGGGCTCCGCGACTAAAGAGTATAATAGAGCCGACAGAGGACATCCTTGCCTCACTGACCTACCTAAAACAAAACTGTCCGTTAAGGACCCATTAATTTTTATCTTCGCTCTTGCAGTCGTATAACACAATTTAATCCAATCAATTACTCTTGGTCCAAAACCATAAGCGCTCAAAGTCCTAAAGAGGAAGTTGTGTTCCACCCTGTCAAAGGCTTTGTGGAAGTCTAAGACCAACACAATCCCCTGCTGCCCGGACTCAGGTATATAATCGACTATATCCCGTACAGTATGAATTATGTCGGTAATGTCCCTCTCAGGAATGCTATATGTTTGTGTTTCCGAAATTAACTTACCAATTACTGATTTGAGTCTGTTTGCTATGACTTTGGTGAAAATCTTATAATCAGTATTTAATAGAGTAATCGGTCTGTAATTTTTTAAATCCCTCCTGTCCCCTTTTTTGTGGATCAAAACAACTATATCCAGAGCCATTGAATCCGGCATAACCTTTGTGGGGTCAATCTGTGCAAAAAGGGTCTGCAATATGGGCGCTAACAATGTTTTGAACTTTTTGTAAACATTTGCCGTCAGGCCGTCACTACCTGGGCTCTTGTCAGCTTAATTGGTCAATGGCAGTCTCAATTTCCTTTATTGTTATTTCCTTATCACAAAACACTCTATCATCCCCAGACAGTTTAGTATCGATTGTGTTGAGGATGGCTCTTGTCGCCTCTTCAAATCCTCAGACGTATACAAATCTTTGTAGTATTTTAACACACATTCATAAATATTCACATGCATTGCTCTTGCTTGACTCTTTCAAGATTTAAGAAAAAGCGAGAGCTCTTCTCTCCCTCCACCGCATATTGAGCCCGACTCCTGATGATCTGGCCCTGGTTTTTAGTGTACACAATTGCATCCAATTCATTTACTAAATCAATTAGCTTACCTTCGTTACACGGCAAAGTATTATTCAAACGATCAATCTCACTACGCAAAATAGTTTCTTTTAACTTACCTAGAAAATGTTTTTGTTTCGCAAATTTAATACTCTTTATTTTAATTCTTACCTTTTAGATTTTCCCAACCCGTTATAATATTTTGCTTACCATGCCAGAGAGCCTGCTCATCGGCAATCACTTTCTTCATACACTTTTTATATTTATCATCAGACAATAAACTCCATTCAAAATCCACCCACTCCCTCCTTTTTTCCCCCCCGATTCACCCAAAACCACAATTAAACAAAAATGATCACTCAAACCAATATTTTTGTAGTATGACTCACAGACTCTTTCTAAATCGGACTTACGCAGCAAACACAAATCAATTCTACTTTGTTTTAAATTAGACAGCACAAGCTGCCGCCGGGAATACTCCCTCTTGTCGGGATTTAGAGTCCTCCACACGTCACACAAATCAAAAGCATACATCAAGTCCCTCAGGACCGTCCAAGAGACGTCATTTTTAAATGTATCTCTCACATGACAGTCTAACATACATAATTGACATTAAAGTCACCCATTACAATATCACAGTTGATATTAGAGGGCTTAAGCCTCTAAAGAAGGCAACACGGTCAATCTCGACGTTAGGCGCGTGGACATTCAACACAAAAAAGTCTTTTTTCCTCCACGCGCACTCGGATCTTTATCCAACGGCCGTATCTTTAGCCACAACAGCCGCCGTTTCAGCCAGCCATAGTACAGACTCCTCTCTTATTATTCGGTCCAAAACTAGAAAAAAGAACTCCGTTCCACTTCTGTCTTAACAAAGCTTCACAGTGAAAGTCCCAATGTGTCTCTTGAATACACAAAATGTCAGCCTTGCATAAGGCGATCATGTTCATAAATTTTTGTGGGTCTCTTAGTCCATTAATATTTAAAGAAAGAATTTTAACCATAACAAAAAGAGAGAGAGGAGCCTAAAAAAAACTGTCCACTCATGGTCACAAAAAACAACATCATAAACATGCAGTCAGAGTCAGGTTCATGAGCCTTTGTGCCCCTTCTTCAGGTTCAACCTGTTTTCAGCTTTCCTCACCTGTGTGGTCTTTACGGGGTCCCCGTCCCTCTTCTCACCGGCCGTTTGGGCTAACTCACCCCAGCTCGCCCGTTCCGTTGTCGTCGTCCCTCCTGCGGGCGCTCCTGCTCCGCTCTCGCTGCGTCTGCTGTGGTGCCCTGCGTGACGCTGGAGTGGTCGACCGGGACACCCTGCTCCACGGCTCCCTGAAGACCATTGAGATGCTGCTATATTCGTCAGCCGAATCCACCTCCTCCTCCACCTCCTCCTCACCACGCACGGGACGGGTCGTCGCGCCACCGTCTGTTGCCGATGGCGTCTCCGCCGTCTCCGGGACCTCTTCGCAGTCCTCCGCGTCCTGGCCGGTCCCCTCACCCACCTCCTCCATCTCCGACCCCTCCTCGCCTGCAGGCTCACAGGCGCAGGGGCTCGTCTTGCACACGGAGCATTGTCTTCCCTCCGCCGTACACTCCCTCGCATAGTGACCTGTTTTGTGGCACTTGAAGCAGCGGAACTCCGGACATTCCCTCATGATGTGGCCGGTGTTGAGGCACAGCCGGCAGGTCCGCTGCTGGCAGTCATGGATCACTCGGAAGTACTCCATCCCCTCCAGTGGTTGAAATTTTGTCGAATAAGGCAGCGAGGTTACCTCATCAGGAAAACGGACCTTTAAAAATCTCGTGCCATCATACACATCTGTACCTGCCCATTTCTTCTTTTTAATGGGGGAGGCTGGCTCCACCCCCACACAGTCAGTTTATCGAAAATTTGTGCGTCTGTAATGTACAGCGGCAGGTTCAAAAAAGAAACGATGCAAATGTCTTTAGCAATCACAGAGGCAATGACACGTCTGTCTCCTTTTGAAGCCGTCCAGCAGCCGTTCTTTCCCTTTCGGATTGTTCATCGTAATTTTCCATTTATTCTTTCCCTTGTTGCGGCAGCCCACCACTCTGCCCAAGTATTGTCCACCGCTTTGAGAAGTTGCATCATGGGCATCGGTCTTCCCCCTCCACCTCCACCTGCACCACCAGCTCTTTCAGCGCCGCCGCTCCGAGCACACTCTCCGTCGGCTTCCCACCAGCACCTGCCGCGGCTCCTCCTCCTCCGTATTTTTTTTTTTTTTTTTTTTTATCTTTTATTATCAAAATTACCAATAGTTTTCACAGAACATTGGATGTTTACATTATACGAGGAGTGAAAAAACAGGAAAAAAACAAAAACAAAAACATATCACAATAAACCATCTCAACATTTTACATAGTGCAACTCAATGTTGTATTGTTTCATAGATAAATAAGGCACTTCCTGCAGTAACTACAAGACAAACACCCGTTCATTGGCATTTGTGAATCCACATTACAAGATTGTCATAGTTACATTATATCGGGAATAATCAAAACATGTCAGCATAAAGCTTCATTATTAATAATTGAACATAACTTTACCATTCTCTAGACAAATAAAGCTACTTCCTTCGATAAATCTGAGCTCAAACTCCTCCTTCTCAACATGTTTACATCCCGTTGTATGTTGTGTTGAAATAATAACCAATATCAACTTTCCTTTTCTCATAGTGCGCCACATTTCTTCTACTTTTGACAGCAAACCTTGCATGACTCAAGACAAAATTTAACAGTTGTACATTGGATCCATTCACTCTACCAGTCACACCAAACAGCCACAACTCCTTCCAATCCATCTTCCCCACAAAATCTCCTTTCCAACATCGATTTATCATCTCCTTCAATTTAGAGAAATATTCAGTCAAACCGCTACATTCATAAAACTCGCATCAAACTTACTGATGACTAAATTATTGAAAACTCTATTATGTCTTAGAAAAAAATCTAAATTTTCACACTCAGTACTGTTCCATTTGATTCTTAGATTTTTCCAGATTTTTTGTACATCCATCCCATTCATCACCACTTCCCACACTTCTCAGCAGCTGGTCTCCTTGTATTTCTTAGCTTTAGAAGCCTATATACAAGCCTGGTTTTAACTCTACTTAAACTAATTTTCTTGTCAGTCTCACCCACATACAACTCAACTTCACTCGCCGAATGCACTGCATTCTCACTCTCAATCATTCCCTTCCACTTCCTCGGCATCCCATTCTTTATCTGCTCTAGTACGCCCTCTGCTGTCCCTAAACTGATACTGCGGTCTACTTCTCTCACCCCATCAACTATCACCTGTGCCCTCATGAACCCTGGAACAAACTCATAAACTATATCCCTAACTGTTTTAATCCCTGCTTTCCACATATTAATGTTGTAAATGGTTCCTCCCTCGTGTGGTATTTTGGATTTAAAAATATTGGCTGTTGCCACACCTGCTGCACAGTTTCACAGTCGTACGTAACATTGCCCACAAACTCACCCCATGCACTCAAACACCTCTTTTAAAATTCAGACACCCCACACATCATCCCTCTCGTCATTTGCATAAAGACACCACTCACCCCACATCCACAGCACTGACTGATTGCCTCACCTAAAAACACCTTCCACCCGTGATCATCCCTGTTTGTTAAATACCTAACCATCGTTTTCACCCGTAATGCTTTCTGTTTGACATGTAAGTTTATTAGTTTCAACCCTCCATCTTCATACTCGTTCTCCAGCACCTCTGTAGCAATTCTCACTCCTCTCCCTCCCCATAAGAACTCCCTCACCAAGCTCTCCACATCCTTCCTGACCCTCTCCGGCATGTCCAACACAGTCATTACATAAACCAACTGGCTCATCAATAATGCATTGACCACAGTTACTTTCCCCTTCAGTTTTAATCCCCTCATTCTCCAAAACCTTAGCGTTTTCTTAATTTTGTTTACAACCGTTTCATATTGAGAGTCCCTTGCTTGCCTATTGTCTATCCCTAGATTATCCCCAGCACTGTTAATAGTCTGTCTTCTCTCTTAGCCCTATCTCACATTTCCTTCCTCTATCTGCTCCTATGTACATTATTTCTGATTTCTCTATGTTTACTTTTGCCCCCGATGCCCTGCCATACTGCTCTACCACATTCAGCACCTGGTATACACTGTCCCCATCCTGTACTGTGACTGTTGTGTCATCTGCGTACTGATATAATAAACTGATATGCCCTCCCGGTAGCTCTATGCCTTTAATCCCTATGTGGTCCTTCAGGAGTGCCGCCAGTGGCTCCGCTGACAGGGAATACAGCAGAGCCGACAGAGGACACCCCTGCCTCACTGATCTCCCTAATTTAAACGTATCTGTGACGATACCATTGATTTTAACGCAACTAACTGCCCTATCATACATTCTTCTAATCCTTCCTATCATCCTATGACCAAATCCCATTTTATCTAACACCCTATACAAATATGCATGGTTCACCCTATCAAATGCCTTGTTCAAATCTAAACTTAACACTATCCCTTTATCCTGTTTCTTCATGTATTCTATTACGTCCCTAATGCTGTTGATTGTATCCGCTATGTCCCTACCCGGTACACTATATGCCTGCGTATGACCCACCACCGTACCAATAACTCTTTTTATTCTGTTTGCTAACACCCGTGCCAATATTTTGTAATCTGTTTAGCATGCTTATAGGTCTGTAATTTTCCAATTTTTCCCTCTCCCCCTTCTTGAATATGATGCTAATCAGCCCTGTTGTCATGCTCTCTAATATCTCCCCTTTCTCTCTATCCACTTGAATAATTGTATAAAATTGGTACCAATTCCTCCTTGAATTCCAAGTAAAAATTAGCTGTTATCCCATCTATTCCTGGGCTCTTGTCCCTCCTCAGCCCCACGTATTGCCCCCTCTATCTCACCCATCTCTATGTCCCTATCGCAGCTCTCCTTATCACCATCACTTAATAGCACTGACCTTATCTAAAACTACCTCTATATCCCTGTCTTCCACTGTCTCATCCCTAAACAAGTCCCTGTAGTACTCCTGCACCCTTTCAACTATCCCCACAAAGTCGCTCACCACTTCTCCATCCTTCCCCAGCACCTTGTCTAGATAAGTTCCCTTCTGTTTGCCTTTTTCTAACCCCAAAAAGAAACGTGTGCACTTCTCCACCTCTAGTATATCCCTAGCTACTCCGAATCATTGCCCCTTTACATCTTGCTTTCTCTATTTCCTCCAATTCACCTTTGATTCTTAAATATTCCTGTATATTGTAGTCTCATTGCCATCAGCTTTCGTGGACTCTTTCTGCAATGCCTCTTTCAGCCTCCTCTCTCTCTCCCTTTCTATTCTGTGCCTCTGCCGACTGTATGTTGTGCTTAACTTTTTTATGTCCAATTTAACATTTTCCCACCACCGCCCTGTGTCCTCTTCATACATACCATCATCCATCCATCTTTCAAAACATTCTCTCATTTTTGATCTGTATCTGTCTTCTTTTAGTATTTCACTGTTTAAACACCACACACCTCCTCCCCTCCCTCCCATTGCAAACCCTAAAAACTAAAGCTAACTATCTTGTGATCACTAATGTTTGTGTGCCTAAATTCTATGTGCCCTATCCTATCCACTATGCCCTTGGTGCTCAAAACTAAATCTATCCTGCTCTGTTTCAACTTGCCTATCACCACTTGTGCCCGTGTATACACTCTATCCCCGGATTTCTCTCTCTCCACACATCAACCATTCCTCTCTCATTCAACATCTCATTCAACACACCTCTCGAAGAATCACTCCTAAAACCATCATTCATTCATACATGCATCCAGTCTGTCACGCTTCACATTAAAATCACCCACCATAACGCACTCACCACTCCCCACCCCCTTGAGATATTTAAAGAATTCTCTCCTGTCCTTCTCTTCATTTGGTGCATAAATATTAATCAAATTAATACACTTCCCCATGTGCTCAAAACTGATCCCTATCACTCTCCCCTCCTTATCTTCCACACACTTCGTCACACTCTCAATCACTCCCTTCTTAACTAAGATGGCCACCCCCCTGGACCTCACTCCCCCATTGTTAACAAACACACTTCCCGTCCATTCCTTCTCAGTCATTCTCATGCACTCCTCATCCCAATGAGTCTCTTGCAGGCAAATTATATCAACATAACTACAACTCAATCTGCTGTCTTCTGTGGCTGCTTCTTAGTCCATTGGCATTTAACGAAATTATTTTAAGCATATAAGGAAGTTATAAAAAAAAACAGAAAAACAAAAACAATAAAATAAAACATGATGTAAAGCAAAGCCATATCTACTTAGTCTTTAATTTGGATTTCTTCTCCGCCTTCCTCCTCACCTGCCGCTTCCGCACTGCAGCGACCTTAGTCATGCAGTCCCCGTCGCTCTCCGTGGTGGTCGCCTCTTCCCCTTCCCCTCCCTCCTCCATCTGTCCATCTGGACCAGGATCCTCTCCACCTCCTCCTCCTCCTCCTCCTCCCCCCTTCTCCTCCATCGTCTCCTTGAGGAGACAGCGGCATCCCCTGTCTCCTCAACGCAGTCCTTCTCCACTCCCGCCGGCGCGCGCAGAGCTTGCTCCCCCTCTCCGCCACCGCTCTGCTCCTCATCCCCGGCCTCCACTCCGCCGCCATCCCTACCCGGCTGATCCATCTCCTCCTCCCCTCCTCTACTGCTATCTCCTGCCAGCTGATCCATCATCTCTGACTCTTCTCCTCCGCTCTGACCAGGCCCAGCACCCCCGCTCTCCAGTCTCCTCCGCTCTTCCTCCCTGCTCCAGCTGCACTCCCGAGCAAAGTGTCCCTGCTCTCCACATTTATGGCAGCAAAATTCCGGGCAGTCCCGGAGGATGTGACCAGGCCTGATGCACAGGTTGCAGACCCGCACCTGCCAATCATGGATGACCCGGAAGAATTCAGGTCCAGTCACCGTGGTGAACTTTGTGGAGTACGGTAGTGACTGGACCTGTTCAATGAAACGCACCTTTAAAAACCGAGTACCATCTGCAATGTCTGTGCCCGGCCACATCCTCCTCTTGATGGGGGAGACGGGTCTTACCCCCCAGCTGTGCAGCTTGTCCATGATAGCCTCATCTGTAATGTAGGCCGGGAGCCATAGAAAAGACACCACTATTTCGTCATTCCTGAGCTCCCTACCGAGGACACAGCTGCGGCCAATCTTCAGACCTTCAATCAGCCTCTCCTTCCCAATTAAGTCCTTCATTGTGATTTTGTACAGATTCTGGCCGGTTATCCTGCATGCACAAATAACGCCACAAATCTTCTTTATCTCAGTGATCAGCTGCATCGTAGACACTCTATCCTCACCTCTTATCTCAATGCACAGTGAATTCCTTCATATAGCTTCTTTCTTGTCCATTCTGCTCATGATTCAGTCCAGGTGCCTTTGCAGGGCCTGTCTCCATTCTTCAATCTGCAGGGATAAAACCCCTGAAAACGGAAAATAAACTCTCCCCAAACAGAGACACTGATTGGGGGAAACACTCACACAAAGAAAAATAAGACGAAAACAGAGATTTTAGCACTGTTTACACTGATTATAAACAGGCGTCTGGGAGCAACAGTCACACACACCCAGTCAGGCGTATTCAGGGTGGTATGGCCGTAAGCGATGGAAGAGCATGCACGCACGCCATTTATAGATGGTGAAACAGCGCCAAGGCTGGATGGCAAATGGTAATCTGTCATTTTCCTGCACTCAACAAGCGCCTTGACAAGAGCCAGATGGCATTAAGTTTTGAGTTAATGCAGGTATACTCACTGAGAAGAGAGAGAAAGAAAGAAAGAAAGAAAGAAAGAAAGAAAAAAAAAACAGAAAAAGAAAAAGGAGAGTTTGTCCACTGATGCTGTTTTGCAAGGAGCTGGCTCCAATAAAGGAGGAGCAGCGCCCTGTGCGGATGAAAGGTGAGAATAAAAAGCGTACAGCACCGGGTATTCCCAGGCGGTCTCCCATCCAAGTACTGACCCGGCCCGACCTTGCTTAGCTTCCGAGATCGGGCACATTTTTTTTTTGTTGTTTTTTATTATCAAAAATATAATTTTATGTTAAACAGAAACAAACATTTGACATAAAAAAACATCATCAATATATTTGACAGTCCAAGGCTTACCATACATGAGGGATCAATACTTATTGGAATAAACAATGGATTTGTTTACCTTGAGTAGTATGGACTTGCCCGGGGAGTCTCTGTCCTGAAATCACAAAGGCACTCCCCGACTCCATCATTAGCAAGTTACATCAATATTAAGACACTAAACACAAATTTGCAGCACACATTAAAATTACCTAGAAATCATAGTCAAACAGAAATTAATCCAAGGCACCTGCACCAGGAAGCACAGTGCCACTCAAGTTTCCAACCATATATTACATCTCCTGCACAAGCAAGATACTGTCAGCCATCTGTGAACGGGTAAGAATTAGCACACTAGCCACAACCTACAAAAATGAAAGGTTCTCATATCTCTTAGAAAAGACTCACAGGCTAGTGCACTAGAAAAAAAAAACACTGAGCCTTGACCCTCCTATACAATTACCTCACATTGATCCCTGCAAGTAATTTCAAGCATAGAAAAATATTGTTTGGCCATATTTTCTGAAACTGCTGTAAGTAATAGTAACAAATACAGACTTATTTCTCAACGTCTAGTTTCACCTAACATTGTAACTTGTTTGTATCAAAACATCCAACATATGTTTGTGGTCAGACAAAGAAAATGCAATGCAAAGCAAATTTATTTTTATAGCACATTTCCTTAACATAGAGTGCAAGAAACAACACAGGGATGAACATAATAAGTCTCAATTTAAATCACATTTAAGCACTTTCAATGTATATTTTCATGCTTGTGAATGAAGACAAATTTTACTTAATTCAGATAAGCTTGAAAATGCACCTTTAAAATGCCTGGGAAGTGCTTGACTGTGATTTTATAACATGCAGCAATGTATTTCAGGAAGTGTTTGTGTGTACAAACTGATTATTTTACTTCATCAAATCAGATGCTATAGTATAGCAGTAATATGCTCGACCTGTTGTCTTCATTAGCAGTGGCATTGCTGAGTGGTCCATGGGTGTGAGTGTACTCTGAAAGTATAAGTACAGTGTGTATGAGCATATCTTTATCATTGTCAGGAATCCACAATAGTCAGAGAAATTGTTCAAGTAACGTTACAGAAAAGCATATCATCAGCATTACTGTAGCATACCCAAAATCAATCCTCTGACACTTCTGAATGAACCGCAAAATTCATACTAGTAAAGTGTATTTTTCCTATACTGAAGCAGTCTGCTCTGCACTCATGTAAAACAGAAATGAAAATAAAAAAAATCCGCTGTGTTGGCAATAACATAACGCTAAACTCTGAACAGGTTGGTGTTTAAAGAGTTCCTGTATGACGTACTTCAGATTTATTCCCTTTTAAATTAAACCATAGACCGCAAAATACATCAACAAAGCCAGCTACCTCGCTAGCCTGCTAGCTACTTGACGTTAACATGCAAGTCAATGGAGCCGCGTTAGCTACCGTTAGCATGACCGCGGCTCAATTAGAGATCTGTACGCCCACGTTTTAAGTAGGTGACAATTCAAATACCTGGCTCACATCAGATGGTGAGTGGCCTTCGTATGGTGTTAAAAACGCTACACATTAGTTGACGGTATACTTACATTTTGATGCGAAACCTGGGCTACTAGCTGCTCCTTCCGTGAAGTGTTCCGCCGTGGAGACAGAGCACAGCAGGTCATAATCTGAAAGCCACGCCCCCAAAGGTGAAACGTTTCAGATCCGGGGGCGGAGTCGTGAGATTTGGAAATCCGTATCCAGTCAGATTGGGATCAAAGTGATGCATCCTGCCACTGTTTTGAAATACCCAGATAAAGTCAGCAGGATCACCTTGATCCCTGACTGAGACAAGGAGGATTTCATTATCCGGATTATTCTGATCCGGATTACAAGTTTTGAAATACTGGGCCCAGGAGACTGCACATACAGCTCAGGTAAGTCTGGCTCATTATCACACACACATGTTTTTTCAATCAACGTTTTCCACTTCACAGGAAGCCCGCTGAGAATATCATTATACATCGCTTCCACTTTAGAGAAGCTCACCTCTTCAGACTTAGAAGAAATACAGAAATACATTCATAGATCGCTCGACCAGACAAAAAACCAGGCATGAACTCATACATGATGTCTTTTAACTGGACAAAACCCGACTCCATCCATGCTGAATCGAAAAGAGACTTCCCCTTCTTTACGATTTTACCATTACCAAACAGAGGCATCTGTTTCACTAGCGCTAAGTCTGCACAGTCATAAACAACGTGCGATAAAAATTCCCCCTGAGCTGCACAGACCTCTTGGTAAAAAGCTGGCAGCTTTAGGGTTAACGGCTTCCGAAGCGCCATCAAGAGAACAAAATCATTTATGCTGAGCACACTTTGCAGAAAGAATCTCATAGTGAACTTCCACCCCACCTCCGAGGGATCGTAAAGGTACTTTCTGACAGTCTTTAGTCTGTAGGCTTTCAATTTGGTCACAATATCAATCAACTTCAAACCGCCACCCTCATAACCCGCCCACAATGTTTTGGTTGCGATCTTACCTTTTTTGGTTCCCCATAGGAATTGAGTCATCATTACAGTTACTTGATTTTTAGCCCACAATGGCAGGTCCAGCACTGATAAAACATAGTTCAGTTTGGAAGCCACCAGACAGTTCCAGACTGTTACTTTACCCCGCAGGGTGAGCTGTCGACCACCCCAAAAATTTATGCAAGCTTGCATTTTATTAAGACGCTCCGACCACGTCACGTCCCTGGCCGCGACTCTGTCAATCCCAAATTGCACACCAAGAATATTAATCCTATCAGTTTTCACCGAGAATTTAGATGCCAAGCTTACCGACGCACACAAGTTCAAAAACATAATCTCCGACTTACCCGCATTCAATTTCGCACCAGACGCTTTACCATACAGATCTATCACCGTTAGCGCGCGATGGATACTCCCTTCATCACGAACCATGATGGTCGTATCATCAGCAAATTGCTGGATCACACACTCATGACCCCCCGGCAAAACAACCCCATTAATATTCGAGGCAGCTTTCAACATAAGCGCAAGAGGCTCAGCGGCAATGGCATAGAGGAAGGCAGAGAGCGGACAGCCTTGACTCACCGACCTGCTCAAAACGAAAGGGTCTGTCAAGACACCGTTAATCTTTAATTGACATTTCGCGTACCCGTAAAGTAACCTAAACCATGACACCAGTCTATCACCAAGCCCGGCCTTCTCCAACACTCTGAACAAAAAATCATGCTCCACTCTGTCGAAAGCTTTCTGGAAATCCAGAGCGAGGATCACACCAGGCTGGTGAGACACAGACAGGTAGTCAATCGTATCGCGTACCGTATGTAAAGTGTCGCTAAGATTGCGGCCAGGGACACTGTAAGCTTGGGATGGAGCAACCAATTTGTGCATGCATAATTTCAGTCTACCCGCGAGGACTTTGGCCAATATTTTATAATCCACATTCAGCAGAGTAATGGGCCTGTAGTTGACAAGATCCGTTCTATCACCTTTCTTACATAGCAATGTCACAATACCCCGTGCCACTGAATCAGGCACACGGCCTGAAGCTTCTATTGCATGGAAGAGAATCAACAACACAGGCACCAACTCATCCTTAAATGCCTTATAAAAATTGGCTGTAAGACCATCGCATCCCGGACTTTTATTCAAAGTCATGGAATCAATTGCCGCTACAATTTCACTTCCATCAATATCCTGATTGCACATAGCTTTATCCGATTCATCAAGATTGTCAGTAACATGGCTCAGCACAGCATTAGTTGCCCCTTCCTCAGAGCCTTCACTTTCAAACAAACCTGGTCTGTGTATGTTCTAAAATTGAAATTTTCAATTTTAAGTTCTCCCACCAAGTAATAATGTCTGCCCTAAAGTCAGGCGTTGCGCATTCATAAGCAATCAGTTTCTTAATGCAAGCAATGTATTTCTTTTCTTTCAACAGAGAGGCATTGAAATGCCAAAGACTTCCCCCTTTTACCCTCCCTTTCCCACCCACCTCCACATCCAAAAAACAATGATCACTGAACACTGTGTACCTGTGTTTTTATATTGGAAAAACTGGACAAAGCAAGTTTTTTCACCAAACATAAATCAATACGGCTCTGCTGTACGTTGCCTTTCACCCATTGCAGGTGAGAAAAGTCTCTTGAACCAGGATACAAAGTTCTAAATAAGTCACAGAAATCAAAATCATTCAATAAATCATCCACAGAGGGTGCTGCTCCTCCTTTATTGGAGTCAGCTCCTTTGGAAAACAGCATCAGTGGACAAACTCTCCTTTTTCTTTTTCTTTTTCTGTTTTTTTTCTTTCTTTCTTTCTCCGTGAGTATACCTGCATTAACTCAAAACTAAATGCCGTCTGGCTCTTGTCATGGCGCTTGTTGAGTGCAGGAAAATGACAGATTACCATTGCCATCCAGCCTTGGCGCTGTTTCACCATCTATAAATGGCGTGTGTGCATGCTCTTCCATCGCTTACGGCCATACCACCCTGAATACGCCCGATCTCGTCCGATCTCGGAAGCTAAGCAGGGTCGGGCCGGGTCAGTACTTGGATGGGAGACCGCCTGGGAATACCCGTGCTGTAAGCTTTTTATTCTCACCTTTCATCGCACAGGGCGCTGCTCCTCCTTTATTGGAGCCAGCTCCTTGCAAAACAGCATCAGTGGACAAACTCTCCTTTTTCTTTTTCTTTTTCTTTCTTTCTTTCTTTCTTTCTCAGTGAGTATACCTGCATTAACTCAAAACTAAATGCCGTCTGGCTCTTGTCATGGCGCTTGTTGAGTGCAGGAAAATGACAGATTACCATTTCCCGTCCAGCCTTGGCGCTGTTTCACCATCTATAAATGGCGTGCGTGCATGCTCTTCCATGGCTTACGGCCATACCACCCTGAATACGCCCGATCTCGTCCGATCTCGGAAGCTAAGCAGGGTCGGGCCGGGTCAGTACTTGGATGGGAGACCGCCTGGGAATACCCGGTGCTGTAAGCTTTTTATTCTCACCTTTCATCCGCACAGGGCGCTGCTCCTCCTTTATTGGAGCCAGCTCCTTGCAAAACAGCATCAGTGGACAAACTCTCTTTTTTCTTTTTCTTTTTCTTTTTCTTTCTCAGTGAGTATACCTGCATTAACTCAAAACTAAATGCCGTCTGGCTCTTGTCATGGCGCTTGTTGAGTGCAGGAAAATGACAGATTACCATTTGCCATCCAGCCTTGGCGCTTTCACCATCTATAAATGGCGTGCGTGCATGCTCTTCCATGGCTTACGGCCATACCACCCTGAATACGCCCGATCTCGTCCGATCTCGGAAGCTAAGCAGGGTCGGGCCGGGTCAGTACTTGGATGGAGACCGCCTGGGAATACCCGGTGCTGTAAGCTTTTTATTCTCACCTTTCATCCGCAGGGCGCTGCTCCTCCTTTATTGGAGCCAGCTCCTTGCAAAACAGCATCAGTGGACAAACTCTCTTTTTCTTTTTCTTTTTCTTTCTTTCTTTCTTCTTTCTTTCTTTCTCAGTCAGTATACCTGCATTAACTCAAAACTAAATGCCATCTGGCTCTTGTCATGGCGCTTGTTGAGTGCAGGAAAATGACAGATTACCATTTGCCATCCAGCCTTGGCGCTGTTTCACCATCTATAAATGGCGTGCGTGCATGCTCTTCCATCGCTTACGGCCATACCACCCTGAATACGCCCGATCTCGGAAGCTAAGCAGGGTCGGGCCGGTCAGTACTTGGATGGGAGACCGCCTGGGAATACCCGGTGCTGTAAGCTTTTTATTCTCACCTTTCATCCGCACAGGGCGCTGCTCCTCCTTTATTGGAGCCAGCTCCTTGCAAAACAGCATCAGTGGACAAACTCTCTTTTTTCTTTTTCTTTTTCTTTTTCTTTCTCAGTGAGTATACCTGCATTAACTCAAAACTAAATGCCGTCTGGCTCTTGTCATGGCGCTTGTTGAGTGCAGGAAAATGACAGATTACCATTTGCCATCCAGCCTTGGCGCTGTTTCACCATCTATAAATGGCGTGCGTGCATGCTCTTCCATGGCTTACGGCCATACCACCCTGAATACGCCCGATCTCGTCCGATCTCGGAAGCTAAGCAGGGTCGGGCCGGGTCAGTACTTGGATGGGAGACCGCCTGGGAATACCCGTGTGCTGTAAGCTTTTTATTCTCACCTTTCATCCGCACAGGGCGCTGCTCCTCCTTTATTGGAGCCAGCTCCTTGCAAAACAGCATCAGTGGACAAACTCTTTTTTCTTTTTCTTTTTCTTTTTCTTTCTCAGTGAGTATACCTGCATTAACTCAAACTAAATGCCGTCTGGCTCTTGTCATGGCGCTTGTTGAGTGCAGGAAAATGACAGATTACCATTTGCCATCCAGCCTTGGCGCTGTTTCACCATCTATAAATGGCGTGCGTGCATGCTCTTCCATGGCTTACGGCCATACCACCCTGAATACGTCCGATCTCGGAAGCTAAGCAGGGTCGGGCCGGGTCAGTACTTGGATGGGAGACCGCCTGGGAATACCCGGTGCTGTAAGCTTTTTATTCTCACCTTTCATCCGCACAGGGCGCTGCTCCTCCTTTATTGGAGCCAGCTCCTTGCAAAACAGCATCAGTGGACAAACTCTCTTTTTTCTTTTTCTTTTTCTTTTTCTTTTTCTTTCTCAGTGAGTATACCTGCATTAACTCAAAACTAAATGCCGTCTGGCTCTTGTCATGGCGCTTGTTGAGTGCAGGAAAATGACAGATTACCATTTGCCATCCAGCCTTGGCGCTGTTTCACCATCTATAAATGGCGTGCGTGCATGCTCTTCCATGGCTTACGGCCATACCACCCTGAATACGCCCGATCTCGTCCGATCGGAAGCTAAGCAGGGTCGGGCCGGGTCAGTACTTGGATGGGAGACCGCCTGGGAATACCCGGTGCTGTAAGCTTTTTATTCTCACCTTTCATCCGCACAGGGCGCTGCTCCTCCTTTATTGGAGCCAGCTCCTTGCAAAACAGCATCAGTGGACAAACTCTCTTTTTTCTTTTTCTTTTTCTTTCTTTCTTTCTTTCTTTCTTTCTTTCTCAGTGAGTATACCTGCATTAAACTCAAAACTAAATGCCGTCTGGCTCTTGTCATGGCGCTTGTTGAGTGCAGGAAAATGACAGATTACCATTTGCCATCCAGCCTTGGCGCTGTTTCACCATCTATAAATGGCGTGCGTGCATGCTCTTCCATCGCTTACGGCCATACCACCCTGAATACGCCCGATCTCGTCCGATCTCGGAAGCTAAGCAGGGTCGGGCCGGGTCAGTACTTGGATGGGAGACCGCCTGGGAATACCCGGTGCTGTAAGCTTTTTATTCTCACCTTTCATCCGCACAGGGCGCTGCTCCTCCTTTATTGGAGCCAGCTCCTTGCAAAACAGCATCAGTGGACAAACTCTCTTTTTCTTTTCTTTTTCTTTTTCTTTCTCAGTGAGTATACCTGCATTAACTCAAAACTAAATGCCGTCTGGCTCTTGTCATGGCGCTTGTTGAGTGCAGGAAAATGACAGATTACCATTTGCCATCCAGCCTTGGCGCTGTTTCACCATCTATAAATGGCGTGCGTGCATGCTCTTCCATGGCTTACGGCCATACCACCCTGAATACGCCCGATCTCGTCCGATCTCGGAAGCTAAGCAGGGTCGGGCCGGGTCAGTACTTGGATGGGAGACCGCCTGGGAATACCCGGTGCTGTAAGCTTTTTATTCTCACCTTTCATCCGCACAGGGCGCTGCTCCTCCTTTATTGGAGCCAGCTCCTTGCAAAAACAGCATCAGTGGACAAACTCTCTTTTTTCTTTTTCTTTTTCTTTCTTTCTTTCTTTCTTTCTCAGTGAGTATACCTGCATTAACTCAAAACTAAATGCCGTCTGGCTCTTGTCATGGCGCTTGTTGAGTGCAGGAAAATGACAGATTACCATTTGCCATCCAGCCTTGGCGCTGTTTCACCATCTATAAATGGCGTGCGTGCATGCTCTTCCGTCGCTTACGGCCATACCACCCTGAATACGCCCGATCTCGTCCGATCTCGGAAGCTAAGCAGGGTCGGGCCGGGTCAGTACTTGGATGGGAGAACCGCCTGGGAATACCCGGTGCTGTAAGCTTTTTATTCTCACCTTTCATCCGCACAGGGCGCTGCTCCTCCTTCATTGGAGCCAGCTCCTTGCAAAACAGCATCAGTGGACAAACTCTCTTTTTTCTTTTTCTTTTTCTTTTTCTGATTTTTTTCTTTCTTTCTCAGTGAGTATACCTGCATTAACTCAAAACTAAATGCCGTCTGGCTCTTGTCATGGCGCTTGTTGAGTGCAGGAAAATGACAGATTACCATTTGCCATCCAGCCTTGGCGCTGTTTCACCATCTATAAATGGCGTGCGTGCATGCTCTTCCATGGCTTACGGCCATACCACCCTGAATACGCCCGATCTCGTCCGATCTCGGAAGCTAAGCAGGTCGGGCCGGGTCAGTACTTGGATGGGAGACCGCCTGGGAATACCCGGTGCTGTAAGCTTTTTTATTCTCACCTTTCATCCGCACAGGGCGCTGCTCCTCCTTTATTGGAGCCAGCTCCTTGCAAAACAGCATCAGTGGACAAACTCTCTTTTTTCTTTTTCTTTTTCTTTCTTTCTTTCTTTCTCAGTGAGTATACCTGCATTAACTCAAAACTAAATGCCGTCTGGCTCTTGTCATGGCGCTTGTTGAGTGCAGGAAAATGACAGATTACCATTTGCCATCCAGCCTTGGCGCTGTTTCACCATCTATAAATGGCGTGCGTGCATGCTCTTCCATGGCTTACGGCCATACCACCCTGAAACGCCCGATCTCGTCCGATCTCGGAAGCTAAGCAGGGTCGGGCCGGGTCAGTACTTGGATGGGAGACCGCCTGGGAATACCCGGTGCTGTAAGCTTTTTATTCTCACCTTTCATCCGCACAGGCGCGCTCCTCCTTTATTGGAGCCAGCTCCTTGCAAAACAGCATCAGTGGACAAACTCTCTTTTTTCTTTTTCTTTTTCTTTCTTTCTTTCTTTCTTTCTTTCTCAGTGAGTATACCTGCATTAACTCAAAACTAAATGCCGTCTGGCTCTTGTCATGGCGCTTGTTGAGTGCAGGAAAATGACAGATACCATTTGCCATCCAGCCTTGGCGCTGTTTCACCATCTATAAATGGCGTGCGTGCATGCTCTTCATGGCTTACGGCCATACCACCCTGAATACGCCCGATCTCGTCCGATCTCGGAAGCTAAGCAGGGTCGGGCCGGGTCAGTACTTGGATGGGAGACCGCCTGGGAATACCCGGTGCTGTAAGCTTTTTATTCTCACCTTTCATCCGCACAGGGCGCTGCTCCTCCTTTATTGGAGCCAGCTCCTTGCAAAACAGCATCAGTGGACAAACTCTCTTTTTTCTTTTTCTTTTTCTTTTTCTTTCTCAGTGAGTATACCTGCATTAACTCAAAACTAAATGCCGTCTGGCTCTTGTCATGGCGCTTGTTGAGTGTAGGAAAATGACAGATTACCATTTGCCATCCAGCCTTGGCGCTGTTTCACCATCTATAAATGGCGTGCGTGCATGCTCTTCCATCGCTTACGGCCATACCACCCTGAATACGCCCGATCTCGTCCGATCTCGGAAGCTAAGCAGGGTCGGGCCGGGTCAGTACTTGGATGGGAGACCGCCTGGGAATACCCGGTGCTGTAAGCTTTTTATTCTCACCTTTCATCTGCACAGGGCGCTGCTCCTCCTTTATTGGAGCCAGCTCCTTGCAAAACAGCATCAGTGGACAAACTCTCTTTTTTCTTTTTCTTTTTCTTTCTTTCTTTCTTTCTTTCTTTCTTTCTCAGTCAGTATACCTGCATTAACTCAAAACTAAATGCCGTCTGGCTCTTGTCATGGCGCTTGTTGAGTGCAGGAAAATGACAGATTACCATTTGCCATCCAGCCTTGGCGCTGTTTCACCATCTATAAATGGCGTGCGTGCATGCTCTTCCATGGCTTACGGCCATACCACCCTGAATACGCCCGATCTCGTCCGATCTCGGAAGCTAAGCAGGGTCGGGCCGGGTCAGTACTTGGATGGGAGACCGCCTGGGAATACCCGGTGCTGTAAGCTTTTTATTCTCACCTTTCATCCGCACAGGGCGCTGCTCCTCCTTTATTGGAGCCAGCTCCTTGCAAAACAGCATCAGTGGACAAACTCTCTTTTTTCTTTTTCTTTTTCTTTCTTTCTTTCTTTCTTTCTCAGTGAGTATACCTGCATTAACTCAAAACTAAATGCCGTCTGGCTCTTGTCATGGCGCTTGTTGAGTGCAGAAAAATGACAGATTACCATTTGCCATCCAGCCTTGGCGCTGTTTCACCATCTATAAATGGCGTGCGTGCATGCTCTTCCATCGCTTACGGCCATACCACCCTGAATACGCCCGATCTCGTCCGATCTCGGAAGCTAAGCAGGGTCGGGCCGGGTCAGTACTTGGATGGGAGACCGCCTGGGAATACCCGGTGCTGTAAGCTTTTTATTCTCACCTTTCATCCGCACAGGGCGCTGCTCCTCCTTTATTGGAGCCAGCTCCTTGCAAAACAGCATCAGTGGACAAACTCTTTTTTTCTTTTTCTTTTTCTTTTTTCTTTCTCAGTGAGTATACCTGCATTAACTCAAAACTAAATGCCGTCTGGCTCTTGTCATGGCGCTTGTTGAGTGCAGGAAAATGACAGATTACCATTTGCCATCCAGCCTTGGCGCTGTTTCACCATCTATAAATGGCGTGCGTGCATGCTCTTCCATGGCTTACGGCCATACCACCCTGAATACGCCCGATCTCGTCCGATCTCGGAAGCTAAGCAGGGTCGGGCCGGGTCAGTACTTGGATGGGAGACCGCCTGGGAATACCCGGTGCTGTAAGCTTTTTATTCTCACCTTTCATCCGCACAGGGCGCTGCTCCTCCTTTATTGGAGCCAGCTCCTTGCAAAACAGCATCAGTGGACAAACTCTCTTTTTTTCTTTTTCTTTTTCTTTCTTTCTTTCTTTCTTTCTTTCTCAGTGAGTATACCTGCATTAACTCAAAACTAAATGCCGTCTGGCTCTTGTCATGGCGCTTGTTGAGTGCAGGAAAATGACAGATTACCATTTGCCATCCAGCCTTGGCGCTGTTTCACCATCTATAAATGGCGTGCGTGCATGCTCTTCCATGGCTTACGGCCATACCACCCTGAATACGCCCGATCTCGTCCGATCTCGGAAGCTAAGCAGGGTCGGGCCGGGTCAGTACTTGGATGGGAGACCGCCTGGGAATACCCGGTGCTGTAAGCTTTTTATTCTCACCTTTCATCCGCACAGGGCGCTGCTCCTCCTTTATTGGAGCCAGCTCCTTGCAAAACAGCATCAGTGGACAAACTCTCTTTTTTCTTTTTCTTTTTCTTTTTCTTTCTTTCTTTCTTTCTTCAGTCAGTATACCTGCATTAACTCAAAACTAAATGCCGTCTGGCTCTTGTCATGGCGCTTGTTGAGTGCAGGAAAATGACAGATTACCATTTGCCATCCAGCCTTGGCGCTGTTTCACCATCTATAAATGGCGTGCGTGCATGC
>CM048934.1:29171847-29184347 GCA_026686955.1 Epinephelus cyanopodus
CAGGGCGCTGCTCCTCCTTTATTGGAGCCAGCTCCTTGCAAAACAGCATCAGTGGACAAACTCTCTTTTTCTTTTTCTTTTTCTTTCTTTCTTTCTTTCTTTCTTTCTCAGTGAGTATACCTGCATTAACTCAAAACTAAATGCCGTCTGGCTCTTGTCATGGCGCTTGTTGAGTGCAGGAAAATGACAGATTACCATTTGCCATCCAGCCTTGGCGCTGTTTCACCATCTATAAATGGCGTGCGTGCATGCTCTTCCATCGCTTACGGCCATACCACCCTGAATACGCCCGATCTCGTCCGATCTCGGAAGCTAAGCAGGGTCGGGCCGGGTCAGTACTTGGATGGGAGACCGCCTGGGAATACCCGGTGCTGTAAGCTTTTTATTCTCACCTTTCATCCGCACAGGGCGCTGCTCCTCCTTTATTGGAGCCAGCTCCTTGCAAAACAGCATCAGTGGACAAACTCTCTTTTTTCTTTTTCTTTTTCTTTCTTTCTTTCTTTCTTTCTCAGTGAGTATACCTGCATTAACTCAAAACTAAATGCCGTCTGGCTCTTGTCATGGCGCTTGTTGAGTGCAGGAAAATGACAGATTACCATTTGCCATCCAGCCTTGGCGCTGTTTCACCATCTATAAATGGCGTGCGTGCATGCTCTTCCATCGCTTACGGCCATACCACCCTGAATACGCCCGATCTCGTCCGATCTCGGAAGCTAAGCAGGGTCGGGCCGGGTCAGTACTTGGATGGGAGACCGCCTGGGAATACCCGGTGCTGTAAGCTTTTATTCTCACCTTTCATCCGCACAGGGCGCTGCTCCTCCTTTATTGGAGCCAGCTCCTTGCAAAACAGCATCAGTGGACAAACTCTCTTTTTTCTTTTTCTTTTTTCTTTTTTCTTTCTCAGTGAGTATACCTGCATTAACTCAAAACTAAATGCCGTCTGGCTCTTGTCATGGCGCTTGTTGAGTGCAGGAAAATGACAGATTACCATTTGCCATCCAGCCTTGGCGCTGTTTCACCATCTATAAATGGCGTGCGTGCATGCTCTTCCATGGCTTACGGCCATACCACCCTGAATACGCCCGATCTCGTCCGATCTCGGAAGCTAAGCAGGGTCGGGCCGGGTCAGTACTTGGATGGGAGACCGCCTGGGAATACCCGGTGCTGTAAGCTTTTATTCTCACCTTTCATCCGCACAGGGCGCTGCTCCTCCTTTATTGGAGCCAGCTCCTTGCAAAACAGCATCAGTGGACAAACTCTCTTTTTTCTTTTTCTTTTTCTTTTTTCTTTCTCAGTGAGTATACCTGCATTAACTCAAAACTAAATGCCGTCTGGCTCTTGTCATGGCGCTTGTTGAGTGCAGGAAAATGACAGATTACCATTTGCCATCCAGCCTTGGCGCTGTTTCACCATCTATAAATGGCGTGCGTGCATGCTCTTCCATGGCTTACGGCCATACCACCCTGAATACGCCCGATCTCGTCCGATCTCGGAAGCTAAGCAGGGTCGGGCCGGGTCAGTACTTGGATGGGAGACCGCCTGGGAATACCCGGTGCTGTAAGCTTATTCTCACCTTTCATCCGCACAGGGCGCTGCTCCTCCTTTATTGGAGCCAGCTCCTTGCAAAACAGCATCAGTGGACAAACTCTCTTTTTCTTTTTCTTTTTCTTTCTTTCTTTCTTTCTCAGTGAGTATACCTGCATTAACTCAAAACTAAATGCCGTCTGGCTCTTGTCATGGCGCTTGTTGAGTGCAGGAAAATGACAGATTACCATTTGCCATCCAGCCTTGGCGCTGTTTCACCATCTATAAATGGCGTGCGTGCATGCTCTTCCATGGCTTACGGCCATACCACCCTGAATACGCCCGATCTCGTCCGATCTCGGAAGCTAAGCAGGGTCGGGCCGGGTCAGTACTTGGATGGGAGACCGCCTGGGAATACCCGGTGCTGTAAGCTTTTTATTCTCACCTTTCATCCGCACAGGGCGCTGCTCCTCCTTTATTGGAGCCAGCTCCTTGCAAAACAGCATCAGTGGACAAACTCTCTTTTTTCTTTTTCTTTTTCTTTCTTTCTTTCTTTCTTTCTTTCTTTCTCAGTGAGTATACCTGCATTAACTCAAAACTAAATGCCGTCTGGCTCTTGTCATGGCGCTTGTTGAGTGCAGGAAAATGACAGATTACCATTTGCCATCCAGCCTTGGCGCTGTTTCACCATCTATAAATGGCGTGCGTGCATGCTCTTCCATCGCTTACGGCCATACCACCCTGAATACGCCCGATCTCGTCCGATCTCGGAAGCTAAGCAGGGTCGGGCCGGGTCAGTACTTGGATGGGAGACCGCCTGGGAATACCCGGTGCTGTAAGCTTTTTATTCTCACCTTTCATCCGCACAGGGCGCTGCTCCTCCTTTATTGGAGCCAGCTCCTTGCAAAACAGCATCAGTGGACAAACTCTCTTTTTTCTTTTTCTTTTTCTTTCTTTCTTTCTTTCTCAGTGAGTATACCTGCATTAACTCAAAACTAAATGCCGTCTGGCTCTTGTCATGGCGCTTGTTGAGTGCAGGAAAATGACAGATTACCATTTGCCATCCAGCCTTGGCGCTGTTTCACCATCTATAAATGGCGTGCGTGCATGCTCTTCCATGGCTTACGGCCATACCACCCTGAATACGCCCGATCTCGTCCGATCTCGGAAGCTAAGCAGGGTCGGCCGGGTCAGTACTTGGATGGGAGACCGCCTGGGAATACCCGGTGCTGTAAGCTTTTTATTCTCACCTTCATCCGCACAGGGCGCTGCTCCTCCTTTATTGGAGCCAGCTCCTTGCAAAACAGCATCAGTGGACAAACTCTCTTTTTTCTTTTTCTTTTTCTTTTTCTTTTTCTTTCTCAGTGAGTATACCTGCATTAACTCAAAACTAAATGCCGTCTGGCTCTTGTCATGGCGCTTGTTGAGTGCAGGAAAATGACAGATTACCATTTGCCATCCAGCCTTGGCGCTGTTTCACCATCTATAAATGGCGTGCGTGCATGCTCTTCCATGGCTTACGGCCATACCACCCTGAATACGCCCGATCTCGTCCGATCTCGGAAGCTAAGCAGGGTCGGGCCGGGTCAGTACTTGGATGGGAGACCCCTGGGAATACCCGGTGCTGTAAGCTTTTTATTCTCACCTTTCATCCGCACAGGGCGCTGCTCCTCCTTTATTGGAGCCAGCTCCTTGCAAAACAGCATCAGTGGACAAACTCTCTTTTTCTTTTTCTTTTTCTTTCTTTCTTTCTTTCTTTCTTTCAGTCAGTATACCTGCATTAACTCAAAACTAAATGCCGTCTGGCTCTTGTCATGGCGCTTGTTGAGTGCAGGAAAATGACAGATTACCATTTGCCATCCAGCCTTGGCGCTGTTTCACCATCTATAAATGGCGTGCGTGCATGCTCTTCCATCGCTTACGGCCATACCACCCTGAATACGCCCGATCTCGTCCGATCTCGGAAGCTAAGCAGGGTCGGGCCGGGTCAGTACTTGGATGGGAGACCGCCTGGGAATACCCGGTGCTGTAAGCTTTTTATTCTCACCTTTCATCCGCACAGGGCGCTGCTCCTCCTTTATTGGAGCCAGCTCCTTGCAAAACAGCATCAGTGGACAAACTCTCTTTTTTCTTTTTCTTTTTCTTTTTCTTTCTCAGTGAGTATACCTGCATTAACTCAAAACTAAATGCCGTCTGGCTCTTGTCATGGCGCTTGTTGAGTGCAGGAAAATGACAGATTACCATTTGCCATCCAGCCTTGGCGCTGTTTCACCATCTATAAATGGCGTGCGTGCATGCTCTTCCATGGCTTACGGCCATACCACCCTGAATACGCCCGATCTCGTCCGATCTCGGAAGCTAAGCAGGGTCGGGCCGGGTCAGTACTTGGATGGGAGACCGCCTGGGAATACCCGGTGCTGTAAGCTTTTTATTCTCACCTTTCATCCGCACAGGGCGCTGCTCCTCCTTTATTGGAGCCAGCTCCTTGCAAAACAGCATCAGTGGACAAACTCTCTTTTTTCTTTTTCTTTTTCTTTCTTTCTTTCTTTCTCAGTGAGTATACCTGCATTAACTCAAAACTAAATGCCGTCTGGCTCTTGTCATGGCGCTTGTTGAGTGCAGGAAAATGACAGATTACCATTTGCCATCCAGCCTTGGCGCTGTTTCACCATCTATAAATGGCGTGCGTGCATGCTCTTCCATCGCTTACGGCCATACCACCCTGAATACGCCCGATCTCGTCCGATCTCGGAAGCTAAGCAGGGTCGGGCCGGGTCAGTACTTGGATGGGAGACCGCCTGGGAATACCCGGTGCTGTAAGCTTTTTATTCTCACCTTTCATCCGCACAGGGCGCTGCTCCTCCTTTATTGGAGCCAGCTCCTTGCAAAACAGCATCAGTGGACAAACTCTCTTTTTTTTTCTTTTTCTTTTTCTTTCTTTCTTTCTTTCTCAGTGAGTATACCTGCATTAACTCAAAACTAAATGCCGTCTGGCTCTTGTCATGGCGCTTGTTGAGTGCAGGAAAATGACAGATTACCATTTGCCATCCAGCCTTGGCGCTGTTTCACCATCTATAAATGGCGTGCGTGCATGCTCTTCCATGGCTTACGGCCATACCACCCTGAATACGCCCGATCTCGTCCGATCTCGGAAGCTAAGCAGGGTCGGGCCGGGTCAGTACTTGGATGGAGACCGCCTGGGAATACCCGGTGCTGTAAGCTTTTTATTCTCACCTTTCATCCGCACAGGGCGCTGCTCCTCCTTTATTGGAGCCAGCTCCTTGCAAAACAGCATCAGTGGACAAACTCTCTTTTTCTTTTTCTTTTTCTTTCTTTCTTTTCTTTCTTCTTTCTCAGTGAGTATACCTGCATTAACTCAAAACTAAATGCCGTCTGGCTCTTGTCATGGCGCTTGTTGAGTGCAGGAAAATGACAGATTACCATTTGCCATCCAGCCTTGGCGCTGTTTCACCATCTATAAATGGCGTGCGTGCATGCTCTTCCATCGCTTACGGCCATACCACCCTGAATACGCCCGATCTCGTCCGATCTCGGAAGCTAAGCAGGGTCGGGCCGGGTCAGTACTTGGATGGGAGACCGCCTGGGAATACCCGGTGCTGTAAGCTTTTTATTCTCACCTTTCATCCGCACAGGGCGCTGCTCCTCCTTTATTGGAGCCAGCTCCTTGCAAAACAGCATCAGTGGACAAACTCTCTTTTTTCTTTTTCTTTTTCTTTCTTTCTTTCTTTCTCAGTGAGTATACCTGCATTAACTCAAAACTAAATGCCGTCTGGCTCTTGTCATGGCGCTTGTTGAGTGCAGGAAAATGACAGATTACCATTTGCCATCCAGCCTTGGCGCTGTTTCACCATCTATAAATGGCGTGCGTGCATGCTCTTCCATGGCTTACGGCCATACCACCCTGAATACGCCCGATCTCGTCCGATCTCGGAAGCTAAGCAGGGTCGGGCCGGGTCAGTACTTGGATGGGAGACCGCCTGGGAATACCCGGTGCTGTAAGCTTTTTATTCTCACCTTTCATCCGCACAGGGCGCTGCTCCTCCTTTATGGAGCCAGCTCCTTGCAAAACAGCATCAGTGGACAAACTCTCTTTTTTCTTTTTCTTTTTCTTTCTTTCTTTCTTTCTTTCTTTCTCAGTGAGTATACCTGCATTAACTCAAAACTAAATGCCGTCTGGCTCTTGTCATGGCGCTTGTTGAGTGCAGGAAAATGACAGATTACCATTTGCCATCCAGCCTTGGCGCTGTTTCACCATCTATAAATGGCGTGCGTGCATGCTCTTCCATGCTTACGGCCATACCACCCTGAATACGCCCGATCTCGTCCGATCTCGGAAGCTAAGCAGGGTCGGGCCGGTCAGTACTTGGATGGGAGACCGCCTGGGAATACCCGTGCTGTAAGCTTTTTATTCTCACCTTTCATCCGCACAGGGCGCTGCTCCTCCTTTATTGGAGCCAGCTCCTTGCAAAACAGCATCAGTGGACAAACTCTCTTTTTTCTTTTTCTTTTTCTTTCTTTCTTCTTTCTCAGTGAGTATACCTGCATTAACTCAAAACTAAATGCCGTCTGGCTCTTGTCATGGCGCTTGTTGAGTGCAGGAAAATGACAGATTACCATTTGCCATCCAGCCTTGGCGCTGTTTCACCATCTATAAATGGCGTGCGTGCATGCTCTTCCATGGCTTACGGCCATACCACCCTGAATACGCCCGATCTCGTCCGATCTCGGAAGCTAAGCAGGGTCGGGCCGGGTCAGTACTTGGATGGGAGACCGCCTGGGAATACCCGGTGCTGTAAGCTTTTTATTCTCACCTTTCATCCGCACAGGGCGCTGCTCCTCCTTTATTGGAGCCAGCTCCTTGCAAAACAGCATCAGTGGACAAACTCTCTTTTTTCTTTTTCTTTTTCTTTCTTTCTTTCTTTCTTTCTTTCTCAGTGAGTATACCTGCATTAACTCAAAACTAAATGCCGTCTGGCTCTTGTCATGGCGCTTGTTGAGTGCAGGAAAATGACAGATTACCATTTGCCATCCAGCCTTGGCGCTGTTTCACCATCTATAAATGGCGTGCGTGCATGCTCTTCCATGGCTTACGGCCATACCACCCTGAATACGCCCGATCTCGTCCGATCTCGGAAGCTAAGCAGGGTCGGGCCGGGTCAGTACTTGGATGGGAGACCGCCTGGGAATACCCGGTGCTGTAAGCTTTTTATTCTCACCTTTCATCCACAGGGCGCTGCTCCTCCTTTATTGGAGCCAGCTCCTTGCAAAACAGCATCAGTGGACAAACTCTCTTTTTTCTTTTTCTTTTTCTTTCTTTCTTTCTTTCTTTCTCAGTGAGTATACCTGCATTAACTCAAAACTAAATGCCGTCTGGCTCTTGTCATGGCGCTTGTTGAGTGCAGGAAAATGACAGATTACCATTTGCCATCCAGCCTTGGCGCTGTTTCACCATCTATAAATGGCGTGCGTGCATGCTCTTCCATGGCTTACGGCCATACCACCCTGAATACGCCCGATCTCGTCCGATCTCGGAAGCTAAGCAGGGTCGGGCCGGGTCAGTACTTGGATGGGAGACCGCCTGGGAATACCCGGTGCTGTAAGCTTTTTATTCTCACCTTTCATCCGCACAGGGCGCTGCTCCTCCTTTATTGGAGCCAGCTCCTTGCAAAACAGCATCAGTGGACAAACTCTCTTTTTTCTTTTTCTTTTTCTTTCTTTCTTTCTTTCTTTCTTTCTCAGTGAGTATACCTGCATTAACTCAAAACTAAATGCCGTCTGGCTCTTGTCATGGCGCTTGTTGAGTGCAGGAAAATGACAGATTACCATTTGCCATCCAGCCTTGGCGCTGTTTCACCATCTATAAATGGCGTGCGTGCATGCTCTTCCATGCTTACGGCCATACCACCCTGAATACGCCCGATCTCGTCCGATCTCGGAAGCTAAGCAGGGTCGGGCCGGGTCAGTACTTGGATGGGAGACCGCCTGGGAATACCCGGTGCTGTAAGCTTTTTATTCTCACCTTTCATCCGCACAGGGCGCTGCTCCTCCTTTATTGGAGCCAGCTCCTTGCAAAACAGCATCAGTGGACAAACTCTCTTTTTCTTTTTCTTTTTCTTTCTTTCTTTCTTTCTTTCTCAGTGAGTATACCTGCATTAACTCAAAACTAAATGCCGTCTGGCTCTTGTCATGGCGCTTGTTGAGTGCAGGAAAATGACAGATTACCATTTGCCATCCAGCCTTGGCGCTGTTTCACCATCTATAAATGGCGTGCGTGCATGCTCTTCCATGGCTTACGGCCATACCACCCTGAATACGCCCGATCTCGTCCGATCTCGGAAGCTAAGCAGGGTCGGGCCGGGTCAGTACTTGGATGGGAGACCGCCTGGGAATACCCGGTGCTGTAAGCTTTTTATTCTCACCTTTCATCCGCACAGGGCGCTGCTCCTCCTTTATTGGAGCCAGCTCCTTGCAAAACAGCATCAGTGGACAAACTCTCTTTTTTCTTTTTCTTTTTCTTTCTTTCTTTCTTTCTTTCTCAGTGAGTATACCTGCATTAACTCAAAACTAAATGCCGTCTGGCTCTTGTCATGGCGCTTGTTGAGTGCAGGAAAATGACAGATTACCATTTGCCATCCAGCCTTGGCGCTGTTTCACCATCTATAAATGGCGTGCGTGCATGCTCTTCCATGGCTTACGGCCATACCACCCTGAATACGCCCGATCTCGTCCGATCTCGGAAGCTAAGCAGGGTCGGGCCGGGTCAGTACTTGGATGGGAGACCGCCTGGGAATACCCGGTGCTGTAAGCTTTTTATTCTCACCTTTCATCCGCACAGGGCGCTGCTCCTCCTTTATTGGAGCCAGCTCCTTGCAAAACAGCATCAGTGGACAAACTCTCTTTTTTCTTTTTCTTTTTCTTTCTTTCTTTCTTTCTTTCTCAGTGAGTATACCTGCATTAACTCAAAACTAAATGCCGTCTGGCTCTTGTCATGGCGCTTGTTGAGTGCAGGAAAATGACAGATTACCATTTGCCATCCAGCCTTGGCGCTGTTTCACCATCTATAAATGGCGTGCGTGCATGCTCTTCCATGGCTTACGGCCATACCACCCTGAATACGCCCGATCTCGTCCGATCTCGGAAGCTAAGCAGGGTCGGGCCGGGTCAGTACTTGGATGGGAGACCGCCTGGGAATACCCGGTGCTGTAAGCTTTTTATTCTCACCTTTCATCCGCACAGGGCGCTGCTCCTCCTTTATTGGAGCCAGCTCCTTGCAAAACAGCATCAGTGGACAAACTCTCTTTTTTCTTTTTCTTTTTCTTTTCTTTCTTCTTTCTTTCTCAGTGAGTATACCTGCATTAACTCAAAACTAAATGCCGTCTGGCTCTTGTCATGGCGCTTGTTGAGTGCAGGAAAATGACAGATTACCATTTGCCATCCAGCCTTGGCGCTGTTCACCATCTATAAATGGCGTGCGTGCATGCTCTTCCATGGCTTACGGCCATACCACCTGAATACGCCCGATCTCGTCCGATCTCGGAAGCTAAGCAGGGTCGGGCCGGGTCAGTACTTGGATGGGAGACCGCCTGGGAATACCCGGTGCTGTAAGCTTTTTATTCTCACCTTTCATCCGCACAGGGCGCTGCTCCTCCTTTATTGGAGCCAGCTCCTTGCAAAACAGCATCAGTGGACAAACTCTCTTTTTTCTTTTTCTTTTTCTTTCTTTCTTTCTTCTTTCTTTCTCAGTGAGTATACCTGCATTAACTCAAAACTAAATGCCGTCTGGCTCTTGTCATGGCGCTTGTTGAGTGCAGGAAAATGACAGATTACCATTTGCCATCCAGCCTTGGCGCTGTTTCACCATCTATAAATGGCGTGCGTGCATGCTCTTCCATCGCTTACGGCCATACCACCCTGAATACGCCCGATCTCGTCCGATCTCGGAAGCTAAGCAGGGTCGGGCCGGGTCAGTACTTGGATGGGAGACCGCCTGGGAATACCCGGTGCTGTAAGCTTTTTATTCTCACCTTTCATCCGCACAGGGCGCTGCTCCTCCTTTATTGGAGCCAGCTCCTTGCAAAACAGCATCAGTGGACAAACTCTCTTTTTTCTTTTTCTTTTTCTTTCTTTCTTTCTTTCTTTCTTTCTCAGTGAGTATACCTGCATTAACTCAAAACTAAATGCCGTCTGGCTCTTGTCATGGCGCTTGTTGAGTGCAGGAAAATGACAGATTACCATTTGCCATCCAGCCTTGGCGCTGTTTCACCATCTATAAATGGCGTGCGTGCATGCTCTTCCATGGCTTACGGCCATACCACCCTGAATACGCCCGATCTCGTCCGATCTCGGAAGCTAAGCAGGGTCGGGCCGGGTCACTTGGATGGGAGACCGCCTGGGAATACCCGGTGCTGTAAGCTTTTTATTCTCACCTTTCATCCGCACAGGGCGCTGCTCCTCCTTTATTGGAGCCAGCTCCTTGCAAAACAGCATCAGTGGACAAACTCTCTTTTTTTTTTTTTTTTCTTTCTTTCTTTCTTTCTTTCTTTCTCAGTGAGTATACCTGCATTAACTCAAAACTAAATGCCGTCTGGCTCTTGTCATGGCGCTTGTTGAGTGCAGGAAAATGACAGATTACCATTTGCCATCCAGCCTTGGCGCTGTTTCACCATCTATAAATGGCGTGCGTGCATGCTCTTCCATGGCTTACGGCCATACCACCCTGAATACGCCCGATCTCGTCCGATCTCGGAAGCTAAGCAGGGTCGGGCCGGGTCAGTACTTGGATGGGAGACCGCCTGGGAATACCCGGTGCTGTAAGCTTTTTATTCTCACCTTTCATCCGCACAGGGCGCTGCTCCTCCTTTATTGGAGCCAGCTCCTTGCAAAACAGCATCAGTGGACAAACTCTCTTTTTCTTTTTCTTTTTCTTTCTTTCTTTCTCAGTGAGTATACCTGCATTAACTCAAAACTAAATGCCGTCTGGCTCTTGTCATGGCGCTTGTTGAGTGCAGGAAAATGACAGATTACCATTTGCCATCCAGCCTTGGCGCTGTTTCACCATCTATAAATGGCGTGCGTGCATGCTCTTCCATGGCTTACGGCCATACCACCCTGAATACGCCCGATCTCGTCCGATCTCGGAAGCTAAGCAGGGTCGGGCCGGGTCAGTACTTGGATGGGAGACCGCCTGGGAATACCCGGTGCTGTAAGCTTTTATTCTCACCTTTCATCCGCACAGGGCGCTGCTCCTCCTTTATTGGAGCCAGCTCCTTGCAAAACAGCATCAGTGGACAAACTCTCTTTTTTCTTTTTCTTTTTCTTTCTTTCTTTCTTTCTTTCTTTCTCAGTGAGTATACCTGCATTAACTCAAAACTAAATGCCGTCTGGCTCTTGTCATGGCGCTTGTTGAGTGCAGGAAAATGACAGATTACCATTTGCCATCCAGCCTTGGCGCTGTTTCACCATCTATAAATGGCGTGCGTGCATGCTCTTCCATGGCTTACGGCCATACCACCCTGAATACGCCCGATCTCGTCCGATCTCGGAAGCTAAGCAGGGTCGGGCCGGGTCAGTACTTGGATGGGAGACCGCCTGGGAATACCCGGTGCTGTAAGCTTTTTATTCTCACCTTTCATCCGCACAGGGCGCTGCTCCTCCTTTATTGGAGCCAGCTCCTTGCAAAACAGCATCAGTGGACAAACTCTCTTTTTTCTTTTTCTTTTCTTTCTTTCTTTCTTTCTTTCTCAGTGAGTATACCTGCATTAACTCAAAACTAAATGCCGTCTGGCTCTTGTCATGGCGCTTGTTGAGTGCAGGAAAATGACAGATTACCATTTGCCATCCAGCCTTGGCGCTGTTTCACCATCTATAAATGGCGTGCGTGCATGCTCTTCCATCGCTTACGGCCATACCACCCTGAATACGCCGATCTCGTCCGATCTCGGAAGCTAAGCAGGGTCGGGCCGGGTCAGTACTTGGATGGGAGACCGCCTGGGAATACCCGGTGCTGTAAGCTTTTTATTCTCACCTTTCATCCGCACAGGGCGCTGCTCCTCCTTTATTGGAGCCAGCTCCTTGCAAAACAGCATCAGTGGACAAACTCTCTTTTTTCTTTTTCTTTTTTCTTTCTTTCTTTCTTTCTTTCTTTCTCAGTGAGTATACCTGCATTAACTCAAAACTAAATGCCGTCTGGCTCTTGTCATGGCGCTTGTTGAGTGCAGGAAAATGACAGATTACCATTTGCCATCCAGCCTTGGCGCTGTTTCACCATCTATAAATGGCGTGCGTGCATGCTCTTCCATGCTTACGGCCATACCACCCTGAATACGCCCGATCTCGTCCGATCTCGGAAGCTAAGCAGGGTCGGGCCGGGTCAGTACTTGGATGGGAGACCGCCTGGGAATACCCGGTGCTGTAAGCTTTTTATTCTCACCTTTCATCCGCACAGGGCGCTGCTCCTCCTTTATTGGAGCCAGCTCCTTGCAAAACAGCATCAGTGGACAAACTCTCTTTTTTCTTTTTCTTTTTCTTTCTTTCTTTCTTTCTTTCTCAGTGAGTATACCTGCATTAACTCAAAACTAAATGCCGTCTGGCTCTTGTCATGGCGCTTGTTGAGTGCAGGAAAATGACAGATTACCATTTGCCATCCAGCCTTGGCGCTGTTCACCATCTATAAATGGCGTGCGTGCATGCTCTTCCATCGCTTACGGCCATACCACCCTGAATACGCCCGATCTCGTCCGATCTCGGAAGCTAAGCAGGGTCGGGCCGGGTCAGTACTTGGATGGGAGACCGCCTGGGAATACCCGGTGCTGTAAGCTTTTTATTCTCACCTTTCATCCGCACAGGGCGCTGCTCCTCCTTTATTGGAGCCAGCTCCTTGCAAAACAGCATCAGTGGACAAACTCTCTTTTTCTCTTTTTCTTTCTTTCTTTCTTTCTTTCTTTCTCAGTGAGTAT
>CM048934.1:29189347-29221847 GCA_026686955.1 Epinephelus cyanopodus
GAATACCCGGTGCTGTAAGCTTTTTATTCTCACCTTTCATCCGCACAGGGCGCTGCTCCTCCTTTATTGGAGCCAGCTCCTTGCAAAACAGCATCAGTGGACAAACTCTCTTTTTTCTTTTTCTTTTTTTCTTTTTTCTTTCTTTCTTTCTCAGTGAGTATACCTGCATTAACTCAAAACTAAATGCCGTCTGGCTCTTGTCATGGCGCTTGTTGAGTGCAGGAAAATGACAGATTACCATTTGCCATCCAGCCTTGGCGCTGTTTCACCATCTATAAATGGCGTGCGTGCATGCTCTTCCATGGCTTACGGCCATACCACCCTGAATACGCCCGATCTCGTCCGATCTCGGAAGCTAAGCAGGGTCGGGCCGGGTCAGTACTTGGATGGGAGACCGCCTGGGAATACCCGGTGCTGTAAGCTTTTTATTCTCACCTTTCATCCGCACAGGGCGCTGCTCCTCCTTTATTGGAGCCAGCTCCTTGCAAAACAGCATCAGTGGACAAACTCTCTTTTTTCTTTTTCTTTTTCTTTTTCTTTCTTTCTTTCTTTCAGTGAGTATACCTGCATTAACTCAAAACTAAATGCCGTCTGGCTCTTGTCATGGCGCTTGTTGAGTGCAGGAAAATGACAGATTACCATTTGCCATCCAGCCTTGGCGCTGTTTCACCATCTATAAATGGCGTGCGTGCATGCTCTTCCATGCTTACGGCCATACCACCCTGAATACGCCCGATCTCGTCCGATCTCGGAAGCTAAGCAGGGTCGGGCCGGGTCAGTACTTGGATGGGAGACCGCCTGGGAATACCCGGTGCTGTAAGCTTTTTATTCTCACCTTTCATCCGCACAGGGCGCTGCTCCTCCTTTATTGGAGCCAGCTCCTTGCAAAACAGCATCAGTGGACAAACTCTCTTTTTTCTTTTTCTTTTTCTTTCTTTCTTTCTTTCTTTCTCAGTGAGTATACCTGCATTAACTCAAAACTAAATGCCGTCTGGCTCTTGTCATGGCGCTTGTTGAGTGCAGGAAAATGACAGATTACCATTTGCCATCCAGCCTTGGCGCTGTTTCACCATCTATAAATGGCGTGCGTGCATGCTCTTCCATGCTTACGGCCATACCACCCTGAATACGCCCGATCTCGTCCGATCTCGGAAGCTAAGCAGGGTCGGGCCGGGTCAGTACTTGGATGGGAGACCGCCTGGGAATACCCGGTGCTGTAAGCTTTTTATTCTCACCTTTCATCCGCACAGGGCGCTGCTCCTCCTTTATTGGAGCCCTTGCAAAACAGCATCAGTGGACAAACTCTCTTTTTTCTTTTTCTTTTTCTTTCTTTTCTTTCTTTCAGTGAGTATACCTGCATTAACTCAAAACTAAATGCCGTCTGGCTCTTGTCATGGCGCTTGTTGAGTGCAGGAAAATGACAGATTACCATTTGCCATCCAGCCTTGGCGCTGTTTCACCATCTATAAATGGCGTGCGTGCATGCTCTTCCATGGCTTACGGCCATACCACCCTGAATACGCCCGATCTCGTCCGATCTCGGAAGCTAAGCAGGGTCGGGCCGGGTCAGTACTTGGATGGGAGACCGCCTGGGAATACCCGGTGCTGTAAGCTTTTTATTCTCACCTTTCATCCGCACAGGGCGCTGCTCCTCCTTTATTGGAGCCAGCTCCTTGCAAAACAGCATCAGTGGACAAACTCTCTTTTTTCTTTTTCTTTTTTTCTTTCTTTCTTTCTTTCTCAGTGAGTATACCTGCATTAACTCAAAACTAAATGCCGTCTGGCTCTTGTCATGGCGCTTGTTGAGTGCAGGAAAATGACAGATTACCATTTGCCATCCAGCCTTGGCGCTGTTTCACCATCTATAAATGGCGTGCGTGCATGCTCTTCCATCGGCTTACGGCCATACCACCCTGAATACGCCCGATCTCGTCCGATCTCGGAAGCTAAGCAGGGTCGGGCCGGGTCAGTACTTGGATGGGAGACCGCCTGGGAATACCCGGTGCTGTAAGCTTTTTATCTCACCTTTCATCCGCACAGGGCGCTGCTCCTCCTTTATTGGAGCCAGCTCCTTGCAAAACAGCATCAGTGGACAAACTCTCTTTTTTTTCTTTTTCTTTTCTTTCTTTTTCTTTCTTTCTCAGTGAGTATACCTGCATTAACTCAAAACTAAATGCCGTCTGGCTCTTGTCATGGCGCTTGTTGAGTGCAGGAAAATGACAGATTACCATTTGCCATCCAGCCTTGGCGCTGTTTCACCATCTATAAATGGCGTGCGTGCATGCTCTTCCATGGCTTACGGCCATACCACCCTGAATACGCCCGATCTCGTCCGATCTCGGAAGCTAAGCAGGGTCGGGCCGGGTCAGTACTTGGATGGGAGACCGCCTGGGAATACCCGGTGCTGTAAGCTTTTTATTCTCACCTTTCATCCGCACAGGGCGCTGCTCCTCCTTTATTGGAGCCAGCTCCTTGCAAAACAGCATCAGTGGACAAACTCTCTTTTTCTTTTTCTTTTTCTTTCTTTCTTCTTTCTTTCTTTCTCAGTGAGTATACCTGCATTAACTCAAAACTAAATGCCGTCTGGCTCTTGTCATGGCGCTTGTTGAGTGCAGGAAAATGACAGATTACCATTTGCCATCCAGCCTTGGCGCTGTTTTCACCATCTATAAATGGCGTGCGTGCATGCTCTTCCATGGCTTACGGCCATACCACCCTGAATACGCCCGATCTCGTCCGATCTCGGAAGCTAAGCAGGGTCGGGCCGGGTCAGTACTTGGATGGGAGACCGCCTGGGAATACCCGGTGCTGTAAGCTTTTTATTCTCACCTTTCATCCGCACAGGGCGCTGCTCCTCCTTTATTGGAGCCAGCTCCTTGCAAAACAGCATCAGTGACAAACTCTCTTTTTTCTTTTTCTTTTTCTTTCTTTCTTTCTTCTTCAGTGAGTATACCTGCATTAACTCAAAACTAAATGCCGTCTGGCTCTTGTCATGGCGCTTGTTGAGTGCAGGAAAATGACAGATTACCATTTGCCATCCAGCCTTGGCGCTGTTTCACCATCTATAAATGGCGTGCGTGCATGCTCTTCCATGGCTTACGGCCATACCACCCTGAATACGCCCGATCTCCGATCTCGGAAGCTAAGCAGGGTCGGGCCGGGTCAGTACTTGGATGGGAGACCGCCTGGGAATACCCGGTGCTGTAAGCTTTTTATTCTCACCTTTCATCCGCACAGGGCGCTGCTCCTCCTTTATTGGAGCCAGCTCCTTGCAAAACAGCATCAGTGGACAAACTCTCTTTTTTCTTTTTCTTTTTCTTTCTTTCTTTCTTTCTTTCTCAGTGAGTATACCTGCATTAACTCAAAACTAAATGCCGTCTGGCTCTTGTCATGGCGCTTGTTGAGTGCAGGAAAATGACAGATACCATTTGCCATCCAGCCTTGGCGCTGTTTCACCATCTATAAAATGGCGTGCGTGCATGCTCTTCCATGCTTACGGCCATACCACCCTGAATACGCCCGATCTCGTCCGATCTCGGAAGCTAAGCAGGGTCGGGCCGGGTCAGTACTTGGATGGGAGACCGCCTGGGAATACCCGGTGCTGTAAGCTTTTTATTCTCACCTTTCATCCGCACAGGGCGCTGCTCCTCCTTTATTGGAGCCAGCTCCTTGCAAAACAGCATCAGTGGACAAACTCTCTTTTTCTTTTTCTTTTCTTTCTTTCTTTCTTTCTTTCTTTCTCAGTGAGTATACCTGCATTAACTCAAAACTAAATGCCGTCTGGCTCTTGTCATGGCGCTTGTTGAGTGCAGGAAAATGACAGATTACCATTTGCCATCCAGCCTTGGCGCTGTTTCACCATCTATAAATGGCGTGCGTGCATGCTCTTCCATGGCTTACGGCCATACCACCCTGAATACGCCCGATCTCGTCCGATCTCGGAAGCTAAGCAGGGGCGCGGGTCAGTACTTGGATGGGAGACCGCCTGGGAATACCCGGTGCTGTAAGCTTTTTATTCTCACCTTTCATCCGCACAGGGCGCTGCTCCTCCTTTATTGGAGCCAGCTCCTTGCAAAAACAGCATCAGTGGACAAACTCTCTTTTTTCTTTTTCTTTTTCTTTCTTTCTTTCTTTCTTTCTCAGTCAGTATACCTGCATTAACTCAAAACTAAATGCCGTCTGGCTCTTGTCATGGCGCTTGTTGAGTGCAGGAAAATGACAGATTACCATTTGCCATCCAGCCTTGGCGCTGTTTCACCATCTATAAATGGCGTGCGTGCATGCTCTTCCATGGCTTACGGCCATACCACCCTGAATACGCCCGATCTCGTCCGATCTCGGAAGCTAAGCAGGGTCGGGCCGGGTCAGTACTTGGATGGGAGACCGCCTGGGAATACCCGGTGCTGTAAGCTTTTTATTCTCACCTTTCATCCGCACAGGGCGCTGCTCCTCCTTTATTGGAGCCAGCTCCTTGCAAAACAGCATCAGTGGACAAACTCTCTTTTTTCTTTTTCTTTTTCTTTCTTTCTTTCTTTCTTTCTCAGTGAGTATACCTGCATTAACTCAAAACTAAATGCCGTCTGGCTCTTGTCATGGCGCTTGTTGAGTGCAGGAAAATGACAGATTACCATTTGCCATCCAGCCTTGGCGCTGTTTCACCATCTATAAATGGCGTGCGTGCATGCTCTTCCATGCTTACGGCCATACCACCCTGAATACGCCCGATCTCGTCCGATCTCGGAAGCTAAGCAGGGTCGGGCCGGGTCAGTACTTGGATGGGAGACCGCCTGGGAATACCCGGTGCTGTAAGCTTTTTATTCTCACCTTTCATCGCACAGGCGCTGCTCCTCCTTTATTGGAGCCAGCTCCTTGCAAAACAGCATCAGTGGACAAACTCTCTTTTTTCTTTTTCTTTTTCTTTCTTTCTTTCTTTCTTTCTTTCTCAGTGAGTATACCTGCATTAACTCAAAACTAAATGCCGTCTGGCTCTTGTCATGGCGCTTGTTGAGTGCAGGAAAATGACAGATTACCATTTGCCATCCAGCCTTGGCGCTGTTTCACCATCTATAAATGGCGTGCGTGCATGCTCTTCCATGCTTACGGCCATACCACCCTGAATACGCCCGATCTCGTCCGATCTCGGAAGCTAAGCAGGGTCGGGCCGGGTCAGTACTTGGATGGGAGACCGCCTGGGAATACCCGGTGCTGTAAGCTTTTTATTCTCACCTTTCATCCGCACAGGCGCTGCTCCTCCTTTATTGGAGCCAGCTCCTTGCAAAACAGCATCAGTGGACAAACTCTCTTTTTCTTTTTCTTTTTCTTTCTTTCTCAGTGAGTATACCTGCATTAACTCAAAACTAAATGCCGTCTGGCTCTTGTCATGGCGCTTGTTGAGTGCAGGAAAATGACAGATTACCATTTGCCATCCAGCCTTGGCGCTGTTTCACCATCTATAAATGGCGTGCGTGCATGCTCTTCCATGGCTTACGGCCATACCACCCTGAATACGCCCGATCTCGTCCGATCTCGGAAGCTAAGCAGGGTCGGGCCGGGTCAGTACTTGGATGGGAGACCGCCTGGGAATACCCGGTGCTGTAAGCTTTTTATTCTCACCTTTCATCCGCACAGGGCGCTGCTCCTCCTTTATTGGAGCCAGCTCCTTGCAAAACAGCATCAGTGGACAAACTCTCTTTTTTCTTTTTCTTTTCTTTCTTTCTTCTTTCTTTCTCAGTGAGTATACCTGCATTAACTCAAAACTAAATGCCGTCTGGCTCTTGTCATGGCGCTTGTTGAGTGCAGGAAAATGACAGATTACCATTGCCATCCAGCCTTGGCGCTGTTTCACCATCTATAAATGGCGTGCGTGCATGCTCTTCCATGGCTTACGGCCATACCACCCTGAATACGCCCGATCTCGTCCGATCTCGGAAGCTAAGCAGGGTCGGGCCGGGTCAGTACTTGGATGGGAGACCGCCTGGGAATACCCGGTGCTGTAAGCTTTTTATTCTCACCTTTCATCCGCACAGGGCGCTGCTCCTCCTTTATTGGAGCCAGCTCCTTGCAAAACAGCATCAGTGGACAAACTCTCTTTTTTCTTTTTCTTTTTCTTTCTTTCTTTCTTTCTTTCTCAGTGAGTATACCTGCATTAACTCAAAACTAAATGCCGTCTGGCTCTTGTCATGGCGCTTGTTGAGTGCAGGAAAATGACAGATTACCATTTGCCATCCAGCCTTGGCGCTGTTTCACCATCTATAAATGGCGTGCGTGCATGCTCTTCCATGCTTACGGCCATACCACCCTGAATACGCCCGATCTCGTCCGATCTCGGAAGCTAAGCAGGGTCGGGCCGGGTCAGTACTTGGATGGGAGACCGCCTGGGAATACCCGGTGCTGTAAGCTTTTTATTCTCACCTTTCATCCGCACAGGCGCTGCTCCTCCTTTATTGGAGCCAGCTCCTTGCAAAACAGCATCAGTGGACAAACTCTCTTTTTTCTTTTTCTTTTTCTTTCTTTCTTCTTTCTTTCTTTCTCAGTGAGTATACCTGCAACTCAAAACTAAATGCCGTCTGGCTCTTGTCATGGCGCTTGTTGAGTGCAGGAAAATGACAGATTACCATTTGCCATCCAGCCTTGGCGCTGTTTCACCATCTATAAATGGCGTGCGTGCATGCTCTTCCATGGCTTACGGCCATACCACCCTGAATACGCCCGATCTCGTCCGATCTCGGAAGCTAAGCAGGGTCGGGCCGGGTCAGTACTTGGATGGGAGACCGCCTGGGAATACCCGGTGCTGTAAGCTTTTTATTCTCACCTTTCATCCGCACAGGGCGCTGCTCCTCCTTTATTGGAGCCAGCTCCTTGCAAAACAGCATCAGTGGACAAACTCTCTTTTTTTCTTTTTCTTTTTTTTTTCTTTCTCAGTGAGTATACCTGCATTAACTCAAAACTAAATGCCGTCTGGCTCTTGTCATGGCGCTTGTTGAGTGCAGGAAAATGACAGATTACCATTTGCCATCCACCTTGGCGCTGTTTCACCATCTATAAAATGGCGTGCGTGCATGCTCTTCCATGGCTTACGGCCATACCACCCTGACGCCCGATCTCGTCCGATCTCGGAAGCTAAGCAGGGTCGGGCCGGGTCAGTACTTGGATGGGAGACCGCCTGGGAATACCCGGTGCTGTAAGCTTTTTTTCTCACCTTTCATCCGCACAGGGCGCTGCTCCTCCTTTATTGGAGCCAGCTCCTTGCAAAACAGCATCAGTGGACAAACTCTCTTTTTTCTTTTTCTTTTTCTTTCTTTCTTTCTTTCTTTCTCAGAGTATACCTGCATTAACTCAAAACTAAATGCCGTCTGGCTCTTGTCATGGCGCTTGTTGAGTGCAGGAAAATGACAGATTACCATTTGCCATCCAGCCTTGGCGCTGTTTCACCATCTATAAATGGCGTGCGTGCATGCTCTTCCATGGCTTACGGCCATACCACCCTGAATACGCCCGATCTCGTCCGATCTCGGAAGCTAAGCAGGGTCGGGCCGGGTCAGTACTTGGATGGGAGACCGCCTGGGAATACCCGGTGCTGTAAGCTTTTTATTCTCACCTTTCATCCGCACAGGGCGCTGCTCCTCCTTTATTGGAGCCAGCTCCTTGCAAAACAGCATCAGTGGACAAACTCTCTTTTTTCTTTTTCTTTTTCTTTCTTTCTTTCTTTCTTTCTCAGTGAGTATACCTGCATTAACTCAAAACTAAATGCCGTCTGGCTCTTGTCATGGCGCTTGTTGAGTGCAGGAAAATGACAGATTACCATTTGCCATCCAGCCTTGGCGCTGTTTCACCATCTATAAATGGCGTGCGTGCATGCTCTTCCATGGCTTACGGCCATACCACCCTGAATACGCCCGATCTCGTCCGATCTCGGAAGCTAAGCAGGGTCGGGCCGGGTCAGTACTTGGATGGGAGACCGCCTGGGAATACCCGGTGCTGTAAGCTTTTATTCTCACCTTTCATCCGCACAGGGCGCTGCTCCTCCTTTATTGGAGCCAGCTCCTTGCAAAACAGCATCAGTGACAAACTCTCTTTTTTCTTTTTCTTTTTCTTTCTTTCTTTCTTTCTTTCTTTCTCAGTGAGTATACCTGCATTAACTCAAAACTAAATGCCGTCTGGCTCTTGTCATGGCGCTTGTTGAGTGCAGGAAAATGACAGATTACCATTTGCCATCCAGCCTTGGCGCTGTTTCACCATCTATAAATGGCGTGCGTGCATGCTCTTCCATGGCTTACGGCCATACCACCCTGAATACGCCCGATCTCGTCCGATCTCGGAAGCTAAAGCAGGGTCGGGCCGGGTCAGTACTTGGATGGGAGACCGCCTGGGAATACCCGGTGCTGTAAGCTTTTTATTCTCACCTTTCATCCGCACAGGGCGCTGCTCCTCCTTTATTGGAGCCAGCTCCTTGCAAAACAGCATCAGTGGACAAACTCTCTTTTTTCTTTTTCTTTCTTTTTCTTTCTTTCAGTGAGTATACCTGCATTAACTCAAAACTAAATGCCGTCTGGCTCTTGTCATGGCGCTTGTTGAGTGCAGGAAAATGACAGATTACCATTTGCCATCCACCTTGGCGCTGTTTCACCATCTATAAATGGCGTGCGTGCATGCTCTTCCATTTACGGCCATACCACCCTGAATACGCCCGATCTCGTCCGATCTCGGAAGCTAAGCAGGGTCGGGCCGGGTCAGTACTTGGATGGGAGACCGCCTGGGAATACCCGGTGCTGTAAGCTTTTTATTCTCACCTTTCATCCGCACAGGGCGCTGCTCCTCCTTTATTGGAGCCAGCTCCTTGCAAAACAGCATCAGTGGACAAACTCTCTTTTTTCTTTTTCTTTTTCTTTTTCTTTCTCAGTGAGTATACCTGCATTAACTCAAAACTAAATGCCGTCTGGCTCTTGTCATGGCGCTTGTTGAGTGCAGGAAAATGACAGATTACCATTTGCCATCCAGCCTTGGCGCTGTTTCACCATCTATAAATGGCGTGCGTGCATGCTCTTCCATGCTTACGGCCATACCACCCTGAATACGCCCGATCTCGTCCGATCTCGGAAGCTAAGCAGGGTCGGGCCGGGTCAGTACTTGGATGGGAGACCGCCTGGGAATACCCGGTGCTGTAAGCTTTTTATTCTCACCTTTCATCCGCACAGGGCGCTGCTCCTCCTTTATTGGAGCCAGCTCCTTGCAAAACAGCATCAGTGGACAAACTCTCTTTTTCTTTTTCTTTTCTTTCTTCTTTCTTTCTTTCTCAGTGAGTATACCTGCATTAACTCAAAACTAAATGCCGTCTGGCTCTTGTCATGGCGCTTGTTGAGTGCAGGAAAATGACAGATTACCATTTGCCATCCAGCCTTGGCGCTGTTTCACCATCTATAAATGGCGTGCGTGCATGCTCTTCCATGGCTTACGGCCATACCACCCTGAATACGCCCGATCTCGTCCGATCTCGGAAGCTAAGCAGGGTCGGGCCGGGTCAGTACTTGGATGGGAGACCGCCTGGGAATACCCGGTGCTGTAAGCTTTATTCTCACCTTTCATCCGCACAGGGCGCTGCTCCTCCTTTATTGGAGCCAGCTCCTTGCAAAACAGCATCAGTGGACAAACTCTCTTTTTTCTTTTTCTTTTTCTTTCTTTCTTTCTTTCTTTCTCAGTGAGTATACCTGCATTAACTCAAAACTAAATGCCGTCTGGCTCTTTCATGGCGCTTGTTGAGTGCAGGAAAATGACAGATTACCATTTGCCATCCAGCCTTGGCGCTGTTTCACCATCTATAAATGGCGTGCGTGCATGCTCTTCCATGGCTTACGGCCATACCACCCTGAATACGCCCGATCTCGTCCGATCTCGGAAGCTAAGCAGGGTCGGGCCGGGTCAGTACTTGGATGGGAGACCGCCTGGGAATACCCGGTGCTGTAAGCTTTTTATTCTCACCTTTCATCCGCACAGGGCGCTGCTCCTCCTTTATTGGAGCCAGCTCCTTGCAAAACAGCATCAGTGGACAAACTCTCTTTTTTCTTTTTCTTTTTCTTCTTTCTTTCTTTCTTTCTTTCTCAGTGAGTATACCTGCATTAACTCAAAACTAATGCCGTCTGGCTCTTGTCATGGCGCTTGTTGAGTGCAGGAAAATGACAGATTACCATTTGCCATCCAGCCTTGGCGCTGTTTCACCATCTATAAATGGCGTGCGTGCATGCTCTTCCATCGCTTACGGCCATACCACCCTGAATACGCCCGATCTCGTCCGATCTCGGAAGCTAAGCAGGGTCGGGCCGGGTCAGTACTTGGATGGGAGACCGCCTGGGAATACCCGGTGCTGTAAGCTTTTTATTCTCACCTTTCATCCGCACAGGGCGCTGCTCCTCCTTTATTGGAGCCAGCTCCTTGCAAAACAGCATCAGTGGACAAACTCTCTTTTTTCTTTTTCTTTTTCTTTTTCTTTCTTTCTCAGTGAGTATACCTGCATTAACTCAAAACTAAATGCCGTCTGGCTCTTGTCATGGCGCTTGTTGAGTGCAGGAAAATGACAGATTACCATTTGCCATCCAGCCTTGGCGCTGTTTCACCATCTAAAATGGCGTGCGTGCATGCTCTTCCATCTTACGGCCATACCACCCTGAATACGCCCGATCTCGTCCGATCTCGGAAGCTAAGCAGGGTCGGGCCGGGTCAGTACTTGGATGGGAGACCGCCTGGGAATACCCGGTGCTGTAAGCTTTTTATTCTCACCTTTCATCCGCACAGGGCGCTGCTCCTCCTTTATTGGAGCCAGCTCCTTGCAAAACAGCATCAGTGGACAAACTCTCTTTTTTCTTTTTCTTTTTCTTTCTTTCTTTCTTTCTTTCTCAGTGAGTATACCTGCATTAACTCAAACTAAATGCCGTCTGGCTCTTGTCATGGCGCTTGTTGAGTGCAGGAAAATGACAGATTACCATTTGCCATCCAGCCTTGGCGCTGTTTCACCATCTATAAATGGCGTGCGTGCATGCTCTTCCATGCTTACGGCCATACCACCCTGAATACGCCCGATCTCGTCCGATCTCGGAAGCTAAGCAGGGTCGGGCCGGGTCAGTACTTGGATGGGAGACCGCCTGGAATACCCGGTGCTGTAAGCTTTTTATTCTCACCTTTCATCCGCACAGGGCGCTGCTCCTCCTTTATTGGAGCCAGCTCCTTGCAAAACAGCATCAGTGGACAAACTCTCTTTTTTTCTTTTCTTTTTCTTTCTTTCTTTCTTTCTTTCTCAGTGAGTATACCTGCATTAACTCAAAACTAAATGCCGTCTGGCTCTTGTCATGGCGCTTGTTGAGTGCAGGAAAATGACAGATTACCATTTGCCATCCAGCCTTGGCGCTGTTTCACCATCTATAAATGGCGTGCGTGCATGCTCTTCCATGGCTTACGGCCATACCACCCTGAATACGCCCGATCTCGTCCGATCTCGGAAGCTAAGCAGGGTCGGGCCGGGTCAGTACTTGGATGGGAGACCGCCTGGGAATACCCGGTGCTGTAAGCTTTTTATTCTCACCTTTCATCCGCACAGGGCGCTGCTCCTCCTTTATTGGAGCCAGCTCCTTGCAAAACAGCATCAGTGGACAAACTCTTTTTTTCTTTTTCTTTTTCTTTTTTTTCTTTCTTTCTTTCTCAGTGAGTATACCTGCATTAACTCAAAACTAAATGCCGTCTGGCTCTTGTCATGGCGCTTGTTGAGTGCAGGAAAATGACAGATTACCATTTGCCATCCAGCCTTGGCGCTGTTTCACCATCTATAAATGGCGTGCGTGCATGCTCTTCCATGGCTTACGGCCATACCACCCTGAATACGCCCGATCTCGTCCGATCTCGGAAGCTAAGCAGGGTCGGGCCGGGTCAGTACTTGGATGGGACCGCCTGGGAATACCCGGTGCTGTAAGCTTTTTATTCTCACCTTTCATCCGCACAGGGCGCTGCTCCTCCTTTATTGGAGCCAGCTCCTTGCAAAACAGCATCAGTGGACAAACTCTCTTTTTCTTTTTCTTTTTTTCTTTTTCTTTCTTTCTTTCTCAGTGAGTATACCTGCATTAACTCAAAACTAAATGCCGTCTGGCTCTTGTCATGGCGCTTGTTGAGTGCAGGAAAATGACAGATTACCATTTGCCATCCACCTTGGCGCTGTTTCACCATCTATAAATGGCGTGCGTGCATGCTCTTCCATGCTTACGGCCATACCACCCTGAATACGCCCCGATCTCGTCCGATCTCGGAAGCTAAGCAGGGTCGGGCCGGGTCAGTACTTGGATGGGAGACCGCCTGGGAATACCCGGTGCTGTAAGCTTTTTATTCTCACCTTTCATCCGCACAGGGCGCTGCTCCTCCTTTATTGGAGCCAGCTCCTTGCAAAACAGCATCAGTGGACAAACTCTCTTTTTTCTTTTTCTTTTTCTTTCTTTCTTTCTTTCTCAGTGAGTATACCTGCATTAACTCAAAACTAAATGCCGTCTGGCTCTTGTCATGGCGCTTGTTGAGTGCAGGAAAATGACAGATTACCATTTGCCATCCAGCCTTGGCGCTGTTTCACCATCTATAAAATGGCGTGCGTGCATGCTCTTCCATGGCTTACGGCCATACCACCCTGAATACGCCCGATCTCGTCCGATCTCGGAAGCTAAGCAGGGTCGGGCCGGGTCAGTACTTGGATGGGAGACCGCCTGGGAATACCCGGTGCTGTAAGCTTTTTATTCTCACCTTTCATCCGCACAGGGCGCTGCTCCTCCTTTATTGGAGCCAGCTCCTTGCAAAACAGCATCAGTGGACAAACTCTCTTTTTTCTTTTTCTTTTTCTTTCTCAGTGAGTATACCTGCATTAACTCAAAACTAAATGCCGTCTGGCTCTTGTCATGGCGCTTGTTGAGTGCAGGAAAATGACAGATTACCATTTGCCATCCAGCCTTGGCGCTGTTTCACCATCTATAAATGGCGTGCGTGCTCTTCCATGGCTTACGGCCATACCACCCTGAATACGCCCACTGAATACACCCACTGAGTTCAGAGAAACCAGGAAGTGAGCTTCAGAGTACAACAGCCCTTGTGAGCTTGTGAGTGTGAGATAGTTTGTTTTCGTTTGTTTTGAGAGTGAGTGTGTCCCCCAGCAGTTTTTAACTGCCTGGGGGAACCTAAATCAACCTTTGGACTGAAACATGGCAACAAACAAGGAACATGGAGGATTTGACACGGTGGAGGACAAACAACACAGAACGGTTTCTGACAAAGATAAGCAGTTTCATGGCCAAAATGCGGTGGAAAATAAAGAGAGGACACTGAATAAGAGTCTGGGAAAAGGTGTGCCAGGAATGCGGAAAGAAGACGAGACAAGTGTGACGATGAAAGATGGATTGGAGGGAAATCTTGGACATACAGATGGGAGAAGACTGGTGAAACATTTCAAGAAGTGTCTAACTGTTATCACGGAACTACAGGGTGAAGGAAGAGTAACGATTACAGAATTTATGAGAGGAATCAGACTAACATGTGGAGGACTTGTGGCATGCAGACAAACAGGAGCTCGGAAATATGAGGTAACAATGTCAAGTGAGAAAGGAAAGGACAAACTGCTGGAGGGTTTTAAGATCGGGAACACACAAGTTTTGGGACGTGAACTCTGCAATGATGAACTTGTTGTTTCCTTTTTGAATCTGCCAGCTTACATCGAGGATGAGGAAATTTTGGAAAAACTGAGGGGGTGGGGTGTGTCAGCCACATCATCGATCAGAAGGAGAATGTGGCCTGGAACTGATGTCGCCGACGGTACAAGGTTTTGCAAGGTAAAATTCAATGAAACTGTACAGTCATTGCCATACTCTGCAAAGTTTAACACTGCATCTGGCACTGAATATTTTCGTGTCATTCATGATAAACAGATCCGTGTCTGCAGATTATGCATTCAACCTGGTCACATTCTCAGAGATTGTCCAGAATTCATGTGTCGCAAGTGTGGGGTGCAAGGCCATTATGCAAGGGAATGCATGTTGGCAGCAGAAAAGTGCAACATCTGCCATAACAAGAAAGACAGGTGCACTTGTGCCAATGAAAGTCTAGCTTCACCATCAGAGTCAGAGCTACCTGAAAGTCACCCTCTGTCTAATGAGCAGAGTGAAGTAATGAGCGAGATAGTGGATGAATCTGAAAGTAACAATTATGATGATGATGATGATGATGATGATGTTGATGAGGTTCCAATCATCATGGGAACAGAACCACATGGAGTAACGGTTGAGGCAGAGGTGAGAGGAACAGGCGTGAGATCCAGCCTGGACAGGCTCAGTTCACATGAACCACAATCTGAGATGGGGAGGGCGACAGAGGGGAGCAGGTTGGTAAAACAGCCTGTCACCTCCAACTGCTCTGCCCCTGAAACAAACCTTGCTCTCATACCGGGCTCCGCAGGTGTGGCAAGTAATAACGCTGATGAGATGGACATATCAGTACAACATGAGCAAGCATCATCAGACAGTGTGGAAAATACATCCAGATCATTCAATTTGGGACGATCAAATAGTGGCTCTGGCTCTGATGCTGACTTGGAAACACATCTGAAATATTACAGAGGTAAAAAGCAAAACAAAGGAATAGGAAAAGGCTTACAGAGAAAGAAAAAAAAATGAAATGACATGACTAGCTATAACACCCTTCTACTTGCACTTTTCATGCTGCTGGCTGCCTCCCTTAACATTAATGGACTTAGATCCACACAAAAAATAAGATCTGTCTTCTTTAACAACAAATGTCATATACTATGTCTGCAAGAAACCAGGTGGGAGGGCAAACATGTGAATGAGGTCCAAAACTTGTGGGAGGGTAAAATACACAGCAATCTGGGTACATGCAAAAGTGGGGGGGTAGCAGTAAATTAAGAATAATTGTATAGAAAATAGTACATTGGTTTATAAAGACAACATAGGGAAAATTATTATTGTTGATATCTTCTTAAACAATAATGAATATAGAATAATTAATGTGCATGCAGAAAACACTGGAAAGGAAAGAAAGAAGCAGCTAAACAGCATAAGGAAATGGATAAATGAAAAAACCCTTCTAGTAGGAGATTTCAACATAACCCTGTCACAAATGGATGTATCCAAAAATAGTGTTTATAAAGAAGATAACAGTAGAAATGACTTCAAAAAATTAATAACAGAACATGGACTGGTAGACATTTGGAGAATCAATAACCCGGACAGGCGAGAGTTTTCTCGTAGACAAGTGGTGATGGGAATACTAAAACAATCTAGGCTTGACCTGTTGTTAGTCAGCAGAGAAACAGTTAAAATGATAAATAAGGTAAAGTATGAAATTAATAATTGGAGTGATCACTCAGCTTTACAGTGGGAATTTGGAGCTAAAAATCACACAAAGGGAGGAGGGGGGTGGTGTTTCAATGCAAGTTTACTACTGGACAGCACTTATAGAAACAAAATGAAGAAATTGCTAAACAAAATCACAGAAGAACTAAATGATACAGAAAATTACATTGACAGATGGGAAGGGGTTAAAGAAAGGATAAAAAAATTAAGCATAAATTACAGCAAAGAAAAAAGATGGAAAGAAAACAGGGAAGAAAAGGAATTAAAGAACAATTAAATAAAGAACTTTCTTGTTAGATCAAGACAAGACAGAACAAATGAATGGTATGAAATTTATAAAAACAGATTAAGAGAAAATAGAAAGATCAGATGTAGGGGTGCGGCAATTAGAAGCAAAATAAAAGACATACAGAGGGTGAAAAAAATACAGCATTCTTTTTAGGAAGAGAAGGAAAAGACAAGATAAGACATTAATCTTGAAATTAAAAGATAGTGAAGGCAAAGAACTAATACATATTGATGAATTCTCGAACATATACATGATTTTTATAAAAACTTATTCAAAAGAAGCGACATAGACAAAAGCAAAATGGAAAAAGTATTGGCGAGCATAGACAAGCAGCTTAGCAAAGAAGATAAGGATCTGTGTGACATGAAAATAACCACTGATGAAATTGAAAATGCAATTGATGGATTAAACAAAAATAAAAGTCCAGGGCAAGATGGGCTAATAGCAGAATTTTATTTTGAGTTTAAGGAACAGTTAATACCGTTACTTCTTAATTTATTTAATCACATTTGGTCTCACAAATGCACACCAGATTCATTCACTACAGGCATCATAACATTAATATAAAAAAGGAGATAAGGCTCAGATCCAAAATTATAGACCAATCAGTTTACTCAATACCGACTACAAAATTCTTACAAAAGTTTTGGCAAACAGGCTGAAAAAGGTAATAGGGACAATTGTAGGCAACACTCAGTCTTACAGTATACCAGGGAGGGACATATCAGACTCAATCCTTACAATAAAAGAAACAGTAAAACAGATGGAAGAAGGGGAGGGAATTATGTTAGGGATTGATTTAGAGAAGGCATTTGACAGGGTGGAACATGATTTTTTGTTTGCAGTTTTGGATAAATTTGGTTTTGGGAGCACTTTTATAAATTGGATCAAGTTAATTTACACTTCAGCTCATAGTAGAGTAAAATGCAATGGCTTTTTATCCGAAAGCTTTCACCTCGAGAGGTCAGTCAGGCAGGGGTGTCCGCTATCATCACTATTATATAGTGTGGTAGCGGAACCCCTGGCCTTGAACATTTTAAAAGATGAGGGAATAGAAGGTATAAAGACCTACAAGGGTAAGCAAATTAAAATTGTGCAATATGCAGATGACATTAATATAATGGTAAACAATGAACACAGTATTGATAAAATGTTAGAAATAACAAACAATTATGAAAAAGCATCTGGAGCCAAAATAAATAGAACAAAATCAGAAATTATGTTTTGCGGTAAGTTAAAAAACACTAGGAATAAGTGGGGATTCACAGAGGTGGTAGATAGCAGGAAGGTATTAGGCGTGTACATAGGGAGGGATGAAGAACAGGCAGAGAATAGAACATGGACAGAAGTCATAGGTAAGGTGAGAAACACTCTTAATTTATGGGGAGCTAGAGGGTTGAATTTAAAAGGGAAGGTGGTAGTCACAAATTCACTGGTCTTATCAAAAGTTACGCACGCACTTTCGAATTGCACTTTACCTAATTGGGCACTGAATGCACTGAAGAGCACCATAGATAATTTCTTATGGAAAGGTAGGAGTAACTTGATTGCACATAGGGTGTTGATAGGGAAAAGGGAGGAAGGAGGATTGGGTCTGGTAAACATTAATGCAAAAAAAGAAGCGTTAAGATTAAAATTGGTAGGTAAGTTCTTAAATCAGGAGAGAGAATACCCCTGGGAGGACTCGTTAGCCCGCTGTCTGGCTGAGTATGGGGAGGGGAATGTGTACAATTTGTGCACGACCCCTCCCAGAAAGGCCTACAGCGGGCTGGCAAAGTTCTTTCAGGAGGTGATAGAAGCCTGGGGCAAAGTGGTGAATCTGGTAAGACCTGACATTAAAACAAGAAAAGATCTTTTAGAAATGCCTTTTTTGTATAATCCATCATTCACATATAACACTAAAGTTCTGGTCAGCTCGCATTTAACAAAAGCAGGTTTCACTAAAATAAAAAACATCCTGGATGAAAAAGGACAGTTCAAAATAGCAGAGGTTTGTGAAAAATTGAAGAGTATGAAAATTAAGTTTAGCAAAGAATATATGAGAAATTTCGGTGCAAGGGTAGAACAGAGTCTCCTCCCAGAGTGGAGAGCTCTGTTAGCACGGGCGGAGCAGGACAGTAAAGAGGGGAAGATGCAGGGCGATGGTCTGAATTTTCTCCTATGCCAAGGTGACAAAACTGTCAACGCAACAGCAGTCAGAACTAACATCTGGTACAAATTATTGATTTCAAAAATAATTCAAAAACCAGCAGCAGAGAAACACTGGGAAAGAACTTTTTCACAGCAATATATGGCAAGTATATGGAAAGCAAAAGATGACAAACTGATAGCACCAATTATGCAAAATTTCAATTTTAAGTTGAGGCACAGGAGGGTATTCACAACCATCGTACTGCATCAAATACAAAAGGACAAGTACAAAAGAGAATGTGCAATATGTAAAAAAGAACCTGAAACCATTGAGCACATGATTCTTTACTGCCCTGCTCTGTCTGAGCATAGGAAGAGAGTGAGGGATTTGTTAGAAGAATACTGTGGTTTACCAAGATTTACTGAAAAGAAATGGGACTGGACATACATTTTTGGTGTCACTACAAAAATGAGGAACGTGAATACTGTTTTGGTTAATGTCATTCTTTCTTTTGCACGCTATACGGCATGGATGAGAAGGAATAGTAAACTATATGAGGACAAGAACATGAATCTGTTTATTTTATTTAATAATATGTTAAAACATCATATCTCTTTGTTTTTCAGGCAGGATAAAGATGAGTTTAAGAACATGCTGGCTCATGATCAAACATTGTTTTCAGTGAGAGAGGATGGTACCTTAAATTTTGAGTTGTAATTTATAGAAGGTATAGGGATGTATGATTGATAAAAACATTATTTTTTTGTTTCATGGCTTGGTTTCTACTTGTGGGCATATTCTGTCAACTAAAGTTGTTAAATTTACTTGTTTCTTTGGATAAGAGGTTTAGGTTAACCACTGATTTAGTTTTTGCTTTTTTGTTTTTTGTATATTTTGTTTCTTAACCAAAAGGAACTAATTATGATTAACTATTTGCTTTGACGCACGCTCAGTTTTTGTGGTTTTGTTTGCATTTGGTTTTTGTTGTATTGTTTCATTTCGAGCGTGTACTTTTACAACTATCAATTGTAACATACAAATTAATGTTCCTTATTTTTGCATTTATGTCTATGTTCCTTTACTCCATACATCCTGTGTTATCTTGATAACCTAAGATATGTTGTACACGTCTGCTTTTATTGTTTGTAAATATGATTGTTTTGATAATAAAAGATAAAAAAAAAAATACGCCCGATCTCGTCCGATCTCGGAAGCTAAGCAGGGTCGGGCCGGGTCAGTACTTGGATGGGAGACCGCCTGGGAATACCCGGTGCTGTAAGCTTTTTATTCTCACCTTTCATCCGCACAGGGCGCTGCTCCTCCTTTATTGGAGCCAGCTCCTTGCAAAACAGCATCAGTGGACAAACTCTCTTTTTTCTTTTTCTTTTTCTTTTTCTTTCTCAGTGAGTATACCTGCATTAACTCAAAACTAAATGCCGTCTGGCTCTTGTCATGGCGCTTGTTGAGTGCAGGAAAATGACAGATTACCATTTGCCATCCAGCCTTGGCGCTGTTTCACCATCTATAAATGGCGTGCGTGCATGCTCTTCCATGCTTACGGCCATACCACCCTGAATACGCCCGATCTCGTCCGATCTCGGAAGCTAAGCAGGGTCGGGCCGGGTCAGTACTTGGATGGGAGACCGCTGGGAATACCCGGTGCTGTAAGCTTTTTATTCTCACCTTTCATCCGCACAGGGCGCTGCTCCTCCTTTATTGGAGCCAGCTCCTTGCAAAACAGCATCAGTGGACAAACTCTCTTTTTTCTTTTTCTTTTCTTTTTTCTTTCTCAGTGAGTATACCTGCATTAACTCAAAACTAAATGCCGTCTGGCTCTTGTCATGGCGCTTGTTGAGTGCAGGAAAATGACAGATTACCATTTGCCATCCAGCCTTGGCGCTGTTTCACCATCTATAAATGGCGTGCGTGCATGCTCTTCCATGGCTTACGGCCATACCACCCTGAATACGCCCGATCTCGTCCGATCTCGGAAGCTAAGCAGGGTCGGGCCGGGTCAGTACTTGGATGGGAGACCGCCTGGGAATACCCGGTGCTGTAAGCTTTTTATTCTCACCTTTCATCCGCACAGGGCGCTGCTCCTCCTTTATTGGAGCCAGCTCCTTGCAAAACAGCATCAGTGGACAAACTCTCTTTTTTCTTTTTCTTTTTCTTTCTTTCTTTCTTTCTTTCTTTCTCAGTGAGTATACCTGCATTAACTCAAAACTAAATGCCGTCTGGCTCTTGTCATGGCGCTTGTTGAGTGCAGGAAAATGACAGATTACCATTTGCCATCCAGCCTTGGCGCTGTTTCACCATCTATAAATGGCGTGCGTGCATGCTCTTCCATGCTTACGGCCATACCACCCTGAATACGCCCGATCTCGTCCGATCTCGGAAGCTAAGCAGGGTCGGGCCGGGTCAGTACTTGGATGGGAGACCGCCTGGGAATACCCGGTGCTGTAAGCTTTTTATTCTCACCTTTCATCCGCACAGGGCGCTGCTCCTCCTTTATTGGAGCCAGCTCCTTGCAAAACAGCATCAGTGGACAAACTCTCTTTTTCTTTTTCTTTTTCTTTTTCTTTCTCAGTGAGTATACCTGCATTAACTCAAAACTAAATGCCGTCTGGCTCTTGTCATGGCGCTTGTTGAGTGCAGGAAAATGACAGATTACCATTTGCCATCCAGCCTTGGCGCTGTTTCACCATCTATAAATGGCGTGCGTGCATGCTCTTCCATCGCTTACGGCCATACCACCCTGAATACGCCCGATCTCGTCCGATCTCGGAAGCTAAGCAGGGTCGGCCGGGTCAGTACTTGGATGGGAGACCGCCTGGGAATACCCGGTGCTGTAAGCTTTTTATTCTCACCTTTCATCCGCACAGGGCGCTGCTCCTCCTTTATTGGAGCCAGCTCCTTGCAAAACAGCATCAGTGGACAAACTCTCTTTTTTCTTTTTCTTTTTCTTTCTTTCTTTCTTTTCTCAGTGAGTATACCTGCATTAACTCAAAACTAAATGCCGTCTGGCTCTTGTCATGGCGCTTGTTGAGTGCAGGAAAATGACAGATTACCATTTGCCATCCAGCCTTGGCGCTGTTTCACCATCTATAAATGGCGTGCGTGCATGCTCTTCCATGGCTTACGGCCATACCACCCTGAATACGCCCGATCTCGTCCGATCTCGGAAGCTAAGCAGGGTCGGGCCGGGTCAGTACTTGGATGGGAGACCGCCTGGGAATACCCGGTGCTGTAAGCTTTTTATTCTCACCTTTCATCCGCACAGGGCTGCTCCTCCTTTATTGGAGCCAGCTCCTTGCAAAACAGCATCAGTGGACAAACTCTCTTTTTTCTTTTTCTTTTTCTTTCTTTCTTTCTTTCTTTCTCTCAGTGAGTATACCTGCATTAACTCAAAACTAAATGCCGTCTGGCTCTTGTCATGGCGCTTGTTGAGTGCAGGAAAATGACAGATTACCATTTGCCATCCAGCCTTGGCGCTGTTTCACCATCTATAAATGGCGTGCGTGCATGCTCTTCCATGGCTTACGGCCATACCACCCTGAATACGCCCGATCTCGTCCGATCTCGGAAGCTAAGCAGGGTCGGGCCGGTCAGTACTTGGATGGGAGACCGCCTGGGAATACCCGGTGCTGTAAGCTTTTTATTCTCACCTTTCATCCGCACAGGGCGCTGCTCCTCCTTTATTGGAGCCAGCTCCTTGCAAAACAGCATCAGTGGACAAACTCTCTTTTTTCTTTTTCTTTTTCTTTCTTTCTTTCTTTCTTTCTTTCTCAGTGAGTATACCTGCATTAACTCAAAACTAAATGCCGTCTGGCTCTTGTCATGGCGCTTGTTGAGTGCAGGAAAATGACAGATTACCATTTGCCATCCAGCCTTGGCGCTGTTTCACCATCTATAAATGGCGTGCGTGCATGCTCTTCCATCGCTTACGGCCATACCACCCTGAATACGCCCGATCTCGTCCGATCTCGGAAGCTAAGCAGGGTCGGGCCGGGTCAGTACTTGGATGGGAGACCGCCTGGGAATACCCGGTGCTGTAAGCTTTTTATTCTCACCTTTCATCCGCACAGGGCGCTGCTCCTCCTTTATTGGAGCCAGCTCCTTGCAAAACAGCATCAGTGGACAAACTCTCTTTTTTCTTTTTTCTTTCTTTCTTTCTTTCTTTCTTTCTCAGTCAGTATACCTGCATTAACTCAAAACTAAATGCCGTCTGGCTCTTGTCATGGCGCTTGTTGAGTGCAGGAAAATGACAGATTACCATTTGCCATCCAGCCTTGGCGCTGTTTCACCATCTATAAATGGCGTGCGTGCATGCTCTTCCATGGCTTACGGCCATACCACCCTGAACGCCCGATCTCGTCCGATCTCGGAAGCTAAGCAGGGTCGGGCCGGGTCAGTACTTGGATGGGAGACCGCCTGGGAATACCCGGTGCTGTAAGCTTTTTATTCTCACCTTTCATCCGCACAGGGCGCTGCTCCTCCTTTATTGGAGCCAGCTCCTTGTAAAACAGCATCAGTGGACAAACTCTCTTTTTTCTTTTTCTTTTTCTTTTTCTTTTTCTTTCTCAGTGAGTATACCTGCATTAACTCAAAACTAAATGCCGTCTGGCTCTTGTCATGGCGCTTGTTGAGTGCAGGAAAATGACAGATTACCATTTGCCATCCAGCCTTGGCGCTGTTTCACCATCTATAAATGGCGTGCGTGCATGCTCTTCCATGGCTTACGGCCATACCACCCTGAATACGCCCGATCTCGTCCGATCTCGGAAGCTAAGCAGGGTCGGGCCGGGTCAGTACTTGGATGGGAGACCGCCTGGGAATACCTGGTGCTGTAAGCTTTTTATTCTCACCTTTCATCCGCACAGGGCGCTGCTCCTCCTTTATTGGAGCCAGCTCCTTGCAAAACAGCATCAGTGGACAAACTCTCTTTTTTCTTTTTCTTTTTCTTTCTTTCTTTCTTTCTTCTTTCTCAGTGAGTATACCTGCATTAACTCAAAACTAAATGCCGTCTGGCTCTTGTCATGGCGCTTGTTGAGTGCAGGAAAATGACAGATTACCATTTGCCATCCAGCCTTGGCGCTGTTTCACCATCTATAAATGGCGTGCGTGCATGCTCTTCCATCGCTTACGGCCATACCACCCTGAATACGCCCGATCTCGTCCGATCTCGGAAGCTAAGCAGGGTCGGGCCGGTCAGTACTTGGATGGAGACCGCCTGGGAATACCCGGTGCTGTAAGCTTTTATTCTCACCTTTCATCCGCACAGGGCGCTGCTCCTCCTTTATTGGAGCCAGCTCCTTGCAAAACAGCATCAGTGGACAAACTCTCTTTTTTCTTTTTCTTTTTCTTTTTCTTTCTCAGTGAGTATACCTGCATTAACTCAAAACTAAATGCCGTCTGGCTCTTGTCATGGCGCTTGTTGAGTGCAGGAAAATGACAGATTACCATTTGCCATCCAGCCTTGGCGCTGTTTCACCATCTATAAATGGCGTGCGTGCATGCCCTTCCATCGCTTACGGCCATACCACCCTGAATACGCCCGATCTCGTCCGATCTCGGAAGCTAAGCAGGGTCGGGCCGGGTCAGTACTTGGATGGGAGACCGCCTGGGAATACCCGGTGCTGTAAGCTTTTTATTCTCACCTTTCATCCGCACAGGGCGCTGCTCCTCCTTTATTGGAGCCAGCTCCTTGCAAAAACAGCATCAGTGGACAAACTCTCTTTTTTCTTTTTCTTTTTCTTTTTCTTTCTCAGTGAGTATACCTGCATTAACTCAAAACTAAATGCCGTCTGGCTCTTGTCATGGCGCTTGTTGAGTGCAGGAAAATGACAGATTACCATTTGCCATCCAGCCTTGGCGCTGTTTCACCATCTATAAATGGCGTGCGTGCATGCTCTTCCATGGCTTACGGCCATACCACCCTGAATACGCCCGATCTCGTCCGATCTCGGAAGCTAAGCAGGGTCGGGCCGGGTCAGTACTTGGATGGGAGACCGCCTGGGAATACCCGGCTGTAAGCTTTTTATTCTCACCTTTCATCCGCACAGGGCGCTGCTCCTCCTTTATTGGAGCCAGCTCCTTGCAAAACAGCATCAGTGGACAAACTCTCTTTTTTCTTTTTCTTTTCTTTTTCTTTCTCTTTCTTCTCAGTGAGTATACCTGCATTAACTCAAAACTAAATGCCGTCTGGCTCTTGTCATGGCGCTTGTTGAGTGCAGGAAAATGACAGATTACCATTTGCCATCCAGCCTTGGCGCTGTTTCACCATCTATAAATGGCGTGCGTGCATGCTCTTCCATCGCTTACGGCCATACCACCCTGAATACGCCCGATCTCGTCCGATCTCGGAAGCTAAGCAGGGTCGGGCCGGGTCAGTACTTGGATGGGAGACCGCCTGGGAATACCCGGTGCTGTAAGCTTTTTATTCTCACCTTTCATCCGCACAGGGCGCTGCTCCTCCTTTATTGGAGCCAGCTCCTTGCAAAACAGCATCAGTGGACAAACTCTCTTTTTTCTTTTTCTTTTTCTTTCTTTTTCTTTTTCTTTCTTTCTCAGTGAGTATACCTGCATTAACTCAAAACTAAATGCCGTCTGGCTCTTGTCATGGCGCTTGTTGAGTGCAGGAAAATGACAGATTACCATTTGCCATCCAGCCTTGGCGCTGTTTCACCATCTATAAATGGCGTGCGTGCATGCTTTCCATGGCTTACGGCCATACCACCCTGAATACGCCCGATCTCGTCCGATCTCGGAAGCTAAGCAGGTCGGGCCGGGTCAGTACTTGGATGGGAGACCGCCTGGGAATACCCGGTGCTGTAAGCTTTTTATTCTCACCTTTCATCCGCACAGGGCGCTGCTCCTCCTTTATTGGAGCCAGCTCCTTGCAAAACAGCATCAGTGGACAAACTCTCTTTTTTCTTTTTCTTTTTCTTTTTTCTTTCTCAGTGAGTATACCTGCATTAACTCAAAACTAAATGCCGTCTGGCTCTTGTCATGGCGCTTGTTGAGTGCAGGAAAATGACAGATTACCATTTGCCATCCAGCCTTGGCGCTGTTTCACCATCTATAAATGGCGTGCGTGCATGCTCTTCCATGCTTACGGCCATACCACCCTGAATACGCCCGATCTCGTCCGATCTCGGAAGCTAAGCAGGGTCGGGCCGGTCAGTACTTGGATGGGAGACCGCCTGGGAATACCCGGTGCTGTAAGCTTTTTATTCTCACCTTTCATCCGCACAGGGCGCTGCTCCTCCTTTATTGGAGCCAGCTCCTTGCAAAACAGCATCAGTGGACAAACTCTCTTTTTCTTTTTCTTTTTCTTTTTTCTTTTTCTTTCTTTTTCTCAGTGAGTATACCTGCATTAACTCAAAACTAAATGCCGTCTGGCTCTTGTCATGGCGCTTGTTGAGTGCAGGAAAATGACAGATTACCATTTGCCATCCAGCCTTGGCGCTGTTTCACCATCTATAAATGGCGTGCGTGCATGCTCTTCCATCGCTTACGGCCATACCACCCTGAATACGCCCCGATCTCGTCCGATCTCGGAAGCTAAGCAGGGTCGGCCGGGTCAGTACTTGGATGGGAGACCGCCTGGAATACCCGGTGCTGTAAGCTTTTTATCTCACCTTTCATCCGCACAGGGCGCTGCTCCTCCTTTATTGGAGCCAGCTCCTTGCAAAACAGCATCAGTGGACAAACTCTCTTTTTCTTTTTCTTTTCTTTCTCAGTGAGTATACCTGCATTAACTCAAAACTAAATGCCGTCTGGCTCTTGTCATGGCGCTTGTTGAGTGCAGGAAAATGACAGATTACCATTTGCCATCCAGCCTTGGCGCTGTTTCACCATCTATAAATGGCGTGCGTGCATGCTCTTCCATCGCTTACGGCCATACCACCCTGAATACGCCCGATCTCGTCCGATCTCGGAAGCTAAGCAGGGTCGGGCCGGGTCAGTACTTGGATGGAGACCGCCTGGGAATACCGGTGCTGTAAGCTTTTTATTCTCACCTTTCATCCGCACAGGGCGCTGCTCCTCCTTTATTGGAGCCAGCTCCTTGCAAAACAGCATCAGTGGACAAACTCTCTTTTTTCTTTTTTTTCTTTCTTTCTCAGTGAGTATACCTGCATTAACTCAAAACTAAATGCCGTCTGGCTCTTGTCATGGCGCTTGTTGAGTGCAGGAAAATGACAGATTACCATTTGCCATCCAGCCTTGGCGCTGTTTCACCATCTATAAATGGCGTGCGTGCATGCTCTTCCATGGCTTACGGCCATACCACCCTGAATACGCCCGATCTCGTCCGATCTCGGAAGCTAAGCAGGGTCGGGCCGGGTCAGTACTTGGATGGGAGACCGCCTGGGAATACCCGGTGCTGTAAGCTTTTTATTCTCACCTTTCATCCGCACAGGGCGCTGCTCCTCCTTTATTGGAGCCAGCTCCTTGCAAAACAGCATCAGTGGACAAACTCTCTTTTTTCTTTTTCTTTTTCTTTCTCAGTGAGTATACCTGCATTAACTCAAAACTAAATGCCGTCTGGCTCTTGTCATGGCGCTTGTTGAGTGCAGGAAAATGACAGATTACCATTTGCCATCCAGCCTTGGCGCTGTTTCACCATCTATAAATGGCGTGCGTGCATGCTCTTCCATCGCTTACGGCCATACCACCCTGAAGGCATCACACTTTCGGGGGAGGAGCCAGGAAAAGCAGACAGGAGAATTGTTTGGTGTGCTCTCAGCCTGTTGCAGAGCGTGAATTCCTATTAGAAAGTGAGTGATTTCATCTGCAAAGTCTCCCCGGGCAGCGATTTGCTGCCTGGGGGCTTCTGTACGTGTTAGGAAAAAAATTTATATGACAAAAACGGCTTTAGGAAACGGAATAGACACTAACTACGGCAAACGGAGAATGGAAAATTGTTCAGTTGGACCTGCTGGGGCGAGGGAGGATAACCCATTGAAAGCCACAAAGCTGTTGGTGAGTGAGACGCCGGCGGTGGTAGCAGGAGAAGAGAAGTGGAGCATGGTGAATGCTGGAAACGCGAGAAAGGACAAAATGGCAGACAAGACAACTGCTGAGGCTGGGAGGCTGTGGGAAGCGCTGCACCGAGAGAAGAGGACGAGAGTGATGCCACGAGAAGGCTGGTGGTCAGCGTGGAGGTGGAGGGAGAGACTACGGTCTCCATGTTGGAACTGTTGAGGGCGGTGGACAATACATGTGGTAGAGTGTTGGGCTGCAGAGCCAAAGGATGCAATAAGTGGGAACTTACCATGAATAACCCTAAAGGTAAGGAGCGCTTACTTGATGGATTTAAAATTGGCAACAGTAGAGTCATCGCAGCAGAAGTGTCCCGTGATCAACGCATTGTGTCCTTTTTAAATCTGCCTATTTATATTTCTGATAAGCAGATTCTGGATAAACTGTCTCTGTGGGGGGTTGAACCGGTCTCTCCTATCAAACGGAGGAAATGGGCAGGAACAGACATTTTTGACGGGACACGATTCCAAAAGTCAAGTTTACTGACTCTGTGACTTCGCTGCCCTACAGTACAAAGTTTCACACGCTGGAAGGTGTAGAATATTTCCGGGTGATTCATGACAGCCAACAAAAAGTATGCAGAATGTGCCTCCAGCCGGGGCACATCATGAGAGAGTGTCCAGATTCCAGTGCTTTAAATGCAAAAACACTGGACATTATGCCCGTGAGTGCACGGCAGGAACTGTACACTGTAAAAAATGTCGAAACTCTCCGTGCAGCTGTATGGTAGATGAGATGATGTATATGTCTGGACCTGAAGAAGAGGAGGTGACCATCGGTCAAGCACTGGGTGATGGGGCCGTGCTGCGGGACGACAGTCCAACAGACAGCCAACTGATCGTGGTGGGGGATGCGGAGGTGGAGGAGGAGGAGGAGGTCGAGCTGGATCCGGGTGATGACTTAAGTGGGGCCCCGGCAGTTTTCAGGCGTCCGGAGAGCGGTGAATAGATCCCCCACTCCAACTCCTCGGGCACGAGGAGCAGAGTCGCAGAGGGACAGGAGTCGAAGCTGTCAGCGGGTGGACAAAACAGGCTGCAGCACAGGTCTGCCTTGCGTGCAGACACACTCTCTGGTCGGAGACTCGCCAGGCTCGGACTTAGAGGAGTCCAAGAAGGTGAGACATAGAGAGGGGAGATCGAGCTTGAAGAGGGGGAAAAAAGGTACATGAACAAATAACTAAGTGAGCATCATGTTTTGGGTTTGCATTTTTCTCTTTTCCTTTGCTGCTCACCATGATGAACATTGCTTCCTTCAACACTAATGGCTTGAGAGACATCAATAAGTTTGTAAAAGTCGTGTCTTTGTGTAAAGCCGATGTGGTGTGTTTGCAGGAAACCCATTGGGATAGTGAATGTGAAAAACTTTTAAAGAAGGAATGGTCGGGTAATTTTTTTTCGAGTTTTGGTTCGACCAGAGCTAGAGGCACTAGTATTATGGTGAGCAGCCGTCTGGCTGGTGATGCCACTCTTATTGATAGTGACAATGAGGGGAGATGGGTGAAGATAAGCTTCAAATATTTAAATAGAACATACAGACTTTTGAACATTTATGCACCAAATACGGAGAAGGAGAGAGTTGCCTTCTTCCAACGTATCAGTAAAATTGTAGGAGATTGTGACATAATTCTGGGTGATTTCAATGTAAAAATGTGCTCGTTGGACTGTCAAGTAATGAGTGTTTTAAAGCAAGACACTTCCAGAACAGCACTTAGGCAACTAATGCTGCAACATGATTTTTGTGACCTTTGGAGAACTTTGAATCCGGCTAGAAGAGAATTTTCTAGAAGGCAGGTAGTATCTAATAACATGAGACAAAGTAGAATTGATTTGTGTCTAGTGAAAAAACTAAATATTGATTTGTATGGTGATGTGTGCTATAAATTTAATTGTTTGAGTGACCATGCGATTTTGCATGTGGGAGTGGGAGGGAGAGGGAAGGGCAAAGGTGGAGGGGTGTGGCATTTAAATGCCAAGCTGCTCCAAGAGAAAGACTATGTGAAATGTATTAAGAATATCATTGATTTTGAATGCTCACAACCTGAATTTAAAAACAAAATAATTGAGGGGTGGGAAAATCTAAAGGTAAAGATAAAATTTAAAAGTATTCAGTTTTCTAAAAAACTGAACTTTAGAAGGACAGAGAGAGAACGATTGTTAAAAAGTGAATTTGATAAATTAAATTTAGATCCAGTTGGCAATAATGAAAGGTTGGTGAGTATTCAGCATGAAATCATGGATATTGAGAAGGTGAAATGTGAGGGGGCCATAATCAGGAGCAGGGCTCAGTATGCGATAGAAGGTGAGAAAAGCACTAAATTTTTTCTAAATTTAGAAAAATATAAACAAGATCAATGTGTCTTAAAGGAAATTCGAAACCAAGATGGTCATCTTATAAATGACTTGGTAGGTATTGGTGAGGGAGTGCAAGATTTTTATAGAGAGTTATACAAGTCTGAAGGCTCGAATGAGTTGGTAACTAATGATATTTTGGATCTTATTGAAACAAAATTAGAAGATATTGATAAAAGTGTATGCGAGCAAGATATTATGGAGAAAGATATTGATAATACAATTGAGCAGCTAGCAGCTAACAAGAGCCCAGGGAGCGATGGCCTTACAGCCAACTTCTATAAAACTTTCAAAAGGGAATTGGTACCAATTCTACAGATGTTATATGAGGCTATTGAAAAAGAAGGGGAGGTGCCTGAGTCGATGGCTCTTGGTTTAATTACCTTGGTATATAAAAAAGGGGATAAAACAGATTTGGCTAATTACAGACCGATTACGTTATTAAACACCGACTACAAGATACTAATGAAGATTTTTGCTAATCGTGTAAAATTAATTTCTGACAAAATTATTGATACTACACAAGCATACAGTATTCCAGGGAGGGATATAAGTGATACGATATGCACGATTAGAGATGTGATACAATATACAAAAGAGACGGAGCAAGAGGCTATTGTGTTGGCACTTGATTTTTAAAGCATTTGACAGGGTTGAGCACAATTTCTTATTTAAAGTGATGGAAAAATTTGGGTTTGGGGAGAGATTCCTTAATTGGATTAAATTACTGTACAGTAAGGCAATAGGTAAGGTAAAGGTAAACGGTATATTAACGAATGTGTTCAAATTAGAACGGTCTGTGCGACAGGGATGTCCCTGTCGGCGGTCCTATATTCGTTAGCAGCGGAACATTAGCTCTTATGATAAAGTCTGAAAGGCAGATTGAGGGTATTGAATTGCCAGGGGGTGGGAAGTGTGTAATCCAGCAGTTCGCTGACGACACAACACTCATGGTAAAGAATATGAGATGTGTAGAAAAAGCACTTGATGTAATTAATTTGTACGGGAGAGCCTCGGGGGCCAAATTAAACATTCCAAAATCGGAGATAATGTTTATCAACATTCCTGAGCCACCGCAGTTGGCTATGCCCCTAAAGATCCAACAGAGGCATATGAAAATTTTGGGAGTTTATTTAGGTAAGGATAGTGTAGCGGCTAGAGACGACACTTGGACAGAAGTGATTAACAAAATGAACAAGTGTTTGAATTTCTGGAAACTAAGAGAACTAAAAATCCAAGGTAAAGTAGTTGTTATAAATAATCTAATTTTGTCAAAGGTTAACTTCACACTAGCAGTAGAGGCGCTGCCCCTGTGGGTAAAAAAGTCAATGAATGAAATGATTAATAATTTTTTGTGGGGAGCAAAGATAGGAAAAGTGGCGAGGAAATCCCTAATTGGCAAATATAGAGACGGAGGGTTACAATTAATAGACATAGAGAGTAAAATGAAAGCATTCCGACTGAAAATTGTCAAAAAATATTTATATGATGCGTCTGATTATGGGTGGAAAAAGATCATGAGCTATCAAATTAATAAGGTACTGAATATAAATGATATTGTGTTACTGATGAAAGATTAAATGGCCCATGATGAAAGATTTACCAGAGTTCTATAGAGAAGTCTTAGCTGCTCAAGCAGGCTTTTTTTGAAGCAGGTACAATACGATTGTGTTGATTTAAAGATGATCAAAGCTATGCCGATCTTCTTGAATGAAAAAATTGTGGATAGAGGTAAGAGCCTATACAACTTAAACATGTTAAAAGCGGGTATAATACAGGTTAAAGATTTATTGTATGAGATGGTACCTGGTTTCTTGTCAGCCAAAGCTATTCACGAATGCGTTTATGGAGAGGAGGAGGAGGACGGTACAATAAAGGAAGTGGAAAAATACTATGAAATGATTAAAGAAATGCATACCTCAAAGGTGGAAAGATAAGATTGCTGTCGAGACAGCGATAGGGAGCGAAAACGCTATTCCAGATTTGTTTGTAAAGCAAGGATGTGAAATGAAAATGTTTAATATGTTCACAACCAAGGCCATGTATGATTTCTTTCTGTCACAGATGGCGCAACCCCCGACCTCCCTGTCATTCTGGTGCAGGTTATTTCCAAATTTACAAAAGGGACAGGTATGGGGGAGGTGGAAGATCAGAGGGAATAGTATAAGTGCGGAAGACAATGATTTCATGATCAGGCATAATAAAATTTATACAAATACGGTATTGCATCAATTTGATAGGGGGGTCGCGAGGACGTGTGATGTGTGCGGTGTAGAACCAGAAACTATTATGCATATGTTTTGTGAGTGTTTGAAATTAAGAGAGTTTCTAGAAAAACTGTTAAAGATGTTAACAATGAAACTACATTTGGTGTGGGATGGTAATGATGTGTGGGAGATGTTTTTGCTCTTTGGAGAATGGAGAGTGAGCAGGGTAAAGAATGAAGCGCTGTGTAGATTCCTGTTAAGTCATGCACGATGTGCAATCAAAATAAGGAGAAATATTGCCCATTATGAGGAAAAAATAGTAACAATCTGGCCAGTTTTCAGAGCATTGGTGAAAAGGCAAATCAGGTTAAATTTCATACACAGCAATACAAACTTTACCCTGCTCCCGCTCGACGACAACTCATTGGTGTCTCTTGACAGAGAGGGTAATTTGGGGACTGGGGGGGTATGTAGAGCGACACGATGCCTTGTTATGTGATGTGTGCTGGTTTAATGTACATAAATACACAGAGTTAAGACTGATAATAATGTGTAAAGTATAAGTATGATGGACTGATATGAGTTTGAAAAGGTAAAAGTATTGTGTGGTTGTTTTTTTTGTTAGTCTTTTAGTAAATAAGCATCATGAATGGGAGTGTGCTATTGTTGGGTGATGGTATGTTCATATAGGTAATGTTGAACATGGTGGAAAATGATGCCCTAGAGAAGGGCTTTGGAGAATTGTGCAAAAGTAAGTCATGTGTTTTGTACTTGCTTTTGGTACATGAAAAGATCTGTGAAGGTATATAATATTAAGAGGAAATGAGAGTTAAAAGAATGTATTGGAAAATGAATGTTTTATGTAAAACTGTAAATACTTTTATGTAAATTATGAATTTTTGACAATAAAAGACAAAAAAAAAAAAAAATACGCCCGATCTCGTCCGATCTCGGAAGCTAAGCAGGGTCGGGCCGGGTCAGTACTTGGATGGGAGACCGCCTGGGAATACCCGGTGCTGTAAGCTTTTTATTCTCACCTTTCATCCGCACAGGGCGCTGCTCCTCCTTTATTGGAGCCAGCTCCTTGCAAAACAGCATCA
>CM048934.1:29231847-29249560 GCA_026686955.1 Epinephelus cyanopodus
ATAAATGGCGTGCGTGCATGCTCTTCCATGCTTACGGCCATACCACCCTGAATACGCCCGATCTCGTCGATCTCTAAGCTAAGCAGGGTCGGGCCGGGTCAGTACTTGGATGGGAGACCGCCTGGGAATACCCGGTGCTGTAAGCTTTTTATTCTCACCTTTCATCCGCACAGGGCGCTGCTCCTCCTTTATTGGAGCCAGCTCCTTGCAAAACAGCATCAGTGGACAAACTCTCTTTTTCTTTTTCTTTTTCTTTCTTTCTTTCTTTCTTTCTTTCTCAGTGAGTATACCTGCATTAACTCAAAACTAAATGCCGTCTGGCTCTTGTCATGGCGCTTGTTGAGTGCAGGAAAATGACAGATTACCATTTGCCATCCAGCCTTGGCGCTGTTTCACCATCTATAAATGGCGTGCGTGCGTGCTCCATCGCTTACGGCCATACCACCCTGAATACGCCCGATCTCGTCCGATCTCGGAAGCTAAGCAGGGTCGGGCCGGGTCAGTACTTGGATGGGAGACCGCCTGGGAATACCCGGTGCTGTAAGCTTTTTATTCTCACCTTTCATCCGCACAGGGCGCTGCTCCTCCTTTATTGGAGCCAGCTCCTTGCAAAACAGCATCAGTGGACAAACTCTCTTTTTCTTTTTCTTTTTCTTTCTTTCTTTCTTTCTTTCTTTCTCAGTGAGTATACCTGCATTAACTCAAAACTAAATGCCGTCTGGCTCTTGTCATGGCGCTTGTTGAGTGCAGGAAAATGACAGATTACCATTTGCCATCCAGCCTTGGCGCTGTTTCACCATCTATAAATGGCGTGCGTGCATGCTCTTCCATCTTACGGCCATACCACCCTGAATACGCCCGATCTCGTCCGATCTCGGAAGCTAAGCAGGGTCGGGCCGGGTCAGTACTTGGATGGGAGACCGCCTGGGAATACCCGGTGCTGTAAGCTTTTTATTCTCACCTTTCATCCGCACAGGGCGCTGCTCCTTTATTGGAGCCAGCTCCTTGCAAAACAGCATCAGTGGACAAACTCTCTTTTTTCTTTTTCTTTTTCTTTCTTTCTTTCTTTCTTTCTTTCTCAGTGAGTATACCTGCATTAACTCAAAACTAAATGCCGTCTGGCTCTTGTCATGGCGCTTGTTGAGTGCAGGAAAATGACAGATTACCATTTGCCATCCAGCCTTGGCGCTGTTTCACCATCTATAAATGGCGTGCGTGCATGCTCTTCCATGGCTTACGGCCATACCACCCTGAATACGCCCGATCTCGTCCGATCTCGGAAGCTAAGCAGGGTCGGGCCGGGTCAGTACTTGGATGGGAGACCGCCTGGGAATACCCGGTGCTGTAAGCTTTTTATTCTCACCTTTCATCCGCACAGGGCGCTGCTCCTCCTTTATTGGAGCCAGCTCCTTGCAAAACAGCATCAGTGGACAAACTCTCTTTTTTCTTTTTCTTTTTCTTTTTCTTTCTCAGTGAGTATACCTGCATTAACTCAAAACTAAATGCCGTCTGGCTCTTGTCATGGCGCTTGTTGAGTGCAGGAAAATGACAGATTACCATTTGCCATCCAGCCTTGGCGCTGTTTCACCATCTATAAATGGCGTGCGTGCATGCTCTTCCATGGCTTACGGCCATACCACCCTGAATACGCCCGATCTCGTCCGATCTCGGAAGCTAAGCAGGGTCGGGCCGGGTCAGTACTTGGATGGGAGACCGCCTGGGAATACCCGGTGCTGTAAGCTTTTTATTCTCACCTTTCATCCGCACAGGGCGCTGCTCCTCCTTTATTGGAGCCAGCTCCTTGCAAAACAGCATCAGTGGACAAACTCTCTTTTTTCTTTTTCTTTTTCTTTTTCTTTCTCAGTGAGTATACCTGCATTAACTCAAAACTAAATGCCGTCTGGCTCTTGTCATGGCGCTTGTTGAGTGCAGGAAAATGACAGATTACCATTTGCCATCCAGCCTTGGCGCTGTTTCACCATCTATAAATGGCGTGCGTGCATGCTCTTCCATCGCTTACGGCCATACCACCCTGAATACGCCCGATCTCGTCCGATCTCGGAAGCTAAGCAGGGTCGGGCCGGGTCAGTACTTGGATGGGAGACCGCCTGGGAATACCCGGTGCTGTAAGCTTTTTATTCTCACCTTTCATCCGCACAGGGCGCTGCTCCTCCTTTATTGGAGCCAGCTCCTTGCAAAACAGCATCAGTGGATAAACTCTCTTTTTTCTTTTTCTTTTTCTTTCTTTCTTTCTTTCTTTCTTTCTTTCTCAGTGAGTATACCTGCATTAACTCAAAACTAAATGCCGTCTGGCTCTTGTCATGGCGCTTGTTGAGTGCAGGAAAATGACAGATTACCATTTGCCATCCAGCCTTGGCGCTGTTTCACCATCTATAAATGGCGTGCGTGCATGCTCTTCCACAGCTTACGGCCATACCACCCTGAATACGCCCGATCTCGTCCGATCTCGGAAGCTAAGCAGGGTCGGGCCGGGTCAGTACTTGGATGGGAGACCGCCTGGGAATACCCGGTGCTGTAAGCTTTTTATTCTCACCTTTCATCCGCACAGGGCGCTGCTCCTCCTTTATTGGAGCCAGCTCCTTGCAAAACAGCATCAGTGGACAAACTCTCTTTTTTCTTTTTCTTTTTCTTTCTTTCTTTCTTTCTTTCTTTCTCAGTGAGTATACCTGCATTAACTCAAAACTAAATGCCGTCTGGCTCTTGTCATGGCGCTTGTTGAGTGCAGGAAAATGACAGATTACCATTTGCCATCCAGCCTTGGCGCTGTTTCACCATCTATAAATGGCGTGCGTGCATGCTCTTCCATCGCTTACGGCCATACCACCTGAATACGCCCGATCTCGTCCGATCTCGGAAGCTAAGCAGGGTCGGGCGGGTCAGTACTTGGATGGGAGACCGCCTGGGAATACCCGGTGCTGTAAGCTTTTTATTCTCACCTTTCATCCGCACAGGGCGCTGCTCCTCCTTTATTGGAGCCAGCTCCTTGCAAAACAGCATCAGTGGACAAACTCTCTTTTTTCTTTTTCTTTTTCTTTCTTTCTTTCTTTCTTTCTCAGTCAGTATACCTGCATTAACTCAAAACTAAATGCCGTCTGGCTCTTGTCATGGCGCTTGTTGAGTGCAGGAAAATGACAGATTACCATTTGCCATCCAGCCTTGGCGCTGTTTCACCATCTATAAATGGCGTGCGTGCATGCTCTTCCATCGCTTACGGCCATACCACCCTGAATACGCCCGATCTCGTCCGATCTCGGAAGCTAAGCAGGGTCGGGCCGGGTCAGTACTTGGATGGGAGACCGCCTGGGAATACCCGGTGCTGTAAGCTTTTTATTCTCACCTTTCATCCGCACAGGGCGCTGCTCCTCCTTTATTGGAGCCAGCTCCTTGCAAAACAGCATCAGTGGACAAACTCTCTTTTTTCTTTTTCTTTTTTTTCTTTTTTCTTTCTTTTTCTTCTCAGTGAGTATACCTGCATTAACTCAAAACTAAATGCCGTCTGGCTCTTGTCATGGCGCTTGTTGAGTGCAGGAAAATGACAGATTACCATTTGCCATCCAGCCTTGGCGCTGTTTCACCATCTATAAATGGCGTGCGTGCATGCTCTTCCATCGCTTACGGCCATACCACCTGAATACGCCCGATCTCGTCCGATCTCGGAAGCTAAGCAGGGTCGGGCCGGGTCAGTACTTGGATGGGAGACCGCCTGGGAATACCCGGTGCTGTAAGCTTTTTATTCTCACCTTTCATCCGCACAGGGCGCTGCTCCTCCTTTATTGGAGCCAGCTCCTTGCAAACAGCATCAGTGGACAAACTCTCTTTTTTCTTTTTCTTTTCTTTTTTCTTTTTCTTTCTCAGTGAGTATACCTGCATTAACTCAAAACTAAATGCCGTCTGGCTCTTGTCATGGCGCTTGTTGAGTGCAGGAAAATGACAGATTACCATTTGCCATCCAGCCTTGGCGCTGTTTCACCATCTATAAATGGCGTGCTGCATGCTCTTCCATGCTTACGGCCATACCACCCTGAATACGCCCGATCTCGTCCGATCTCGGAAGCTAAGCAGGGTCGGGCCGGGTCAGTACTTGGATGGGAGACCGCCTGGGAATACCCGGTGCTGTAAGCTTTTTATTCTCACCTTTCATCCGCACAGGGTGCTGCTCCTCCTTTATTGGAGCCAGCTCCTTGCAAAACAGCATCAGTGGACAAACTCTCTTTTTTCTTTTTTTTTTTCTTTTTCTTTTTCTTTCTCAGTGAGTATACCTGCATTAACTCAAAACTAAATGCCGTCTGGCTCTTGTCATGGCGCTTGTTGAGTGCAGGAAAATGACAGATTACCATTTGCCATCCAGCCTTGGCGCTGTTTCACCATCTATAAATGGCGTGCGTGCATGCTCTTCCATCGCTTACGGCCATACCACCCTGAATACGCCCGATCTCGTCCGATCTCGGAAGCTAAGCAGGGTCGGGCCGGGTCAGTACTTGGATGGGAGACCGCCTGGGAATACCCGGTGCTGTAAGCTTTTTATTCTCACCTTTCATCCGCACAGGGCGCTGCTCCTCCTTTATTGGAGCCAGCTCCTTGCAAAACAGCATCAGTGGACAAACTCTCTTTTTTCTTTTTCTTTTTCTTTTTCTTTCTCAGTGAGTATACCTGCATTAACTCAAAACTAAATGCCGTCTGGCTCTTGTCATGGCGCTTGTTGAGTGCAGGAAAATGACAGATTACCATTTGCCATCCAGCCTTGGCGCTGTTTCACCATCTATAAATGGCGTGCGTGCATGCTCTTCCATGGCTTACGGCCATACCACCCTGAATACGCCCGATCTCGTCCGATCTCGGAAGCTAAGCAGGGTCGGGCCGGGTCAGTACTTGGATGGGAGACCGCCTGGGAATACCCGGTGCTGTAAGCTTTTTATTCTCACCTTTCATCCGCACAGGGCGCTGCTCCTCCTTTATTGGAGCCAGCTCCTTGCAAAACAGCATCAGTGGACAAACTCTCTTTTTTCTTTTTCTTTTTCTTTCTTTCTCAGTGAGTATACCTGCATTAACTCAAAACTAAATGCCGTCTGGCTCTTGTCATGGCGCTTGTTGAGTGCAGGAAAATGACAGATTACCATTTGCCATCCAGCCTTGGCGCTGTTTCACCATCTATAAATGGCGTGCGTGCATGCTCTTCCATGGCTTACGGCCATACCACCCTGAAACGCCCGATCTCGTCCGATCTCGGAAGCTAAGCGGGCGGGTCAGTACTTGGATGGGAGACCGCCTGGGAATACCCGGTGCTGTAAGCTTTTTATTCTCACCTTTCATCCGCACAGGGCGCTGCTCCTCCTTTATTGGAGCCAGCTCCTTGCAAAACAGCATCAGTGGACAAACTCTCTTTTTTCTTTTTCTTTTTCTTTTTCTGATTTTTTTCTTTCTTTCTCAGTGAGTATACTGCATTAACTCAAAACTAAATGCCGTCTGGCTCTTGTCATGGCGCTTGTTGAGTGCAGGAAAATGACAGATTACCATTTGCCATCCAGCCTTGGCGCTGTTTCACCATCTATAAATGGCGTGCGTGCGTGCTCTTCCATCGCTTACGGCCATACCACCCTGAATACGCCCGATCTCGTCCGATCTCGGAAGCTAAGCAGGGTCGGGCCGGGTCAGTACTTGGATGGGAGACCGCCTGGGAATACCCGGTGCTGTAAGCTTTTTATTCTCACCTTTCATCCGCACAGGGCGCTGCTCCTCCTTTATTGGAGCCAGCTCCTTGCAAAACAGCATCAGTGGACAAACTCTCTTTTTTCTTTTTCTTTTTCTTTTCTTTCTTTCTTTTCTTTCTTTCTCAGTGAGTATACCTGCATTAACTCAAAACTAAATGCGTCTGGCTCTTGTCATGGCGCTTGTTGAGTGCAGGAAAATGACAGATTACCATTTGCCATCCAGCCTTGGCGCTGTTTCACCATCTATAAATGGCGTGCGTGCATGCTCTTCCATGCTTACGGCCATACCACCCTGAATACGCCCGATCTCGTCCGATCTCGGAAGCTAAGCAGGGTCGGGCCGGGTCAGTACTTGGATGGGAGACCGCCTGGGAATACCCGGTGCTGTAAGCTTTTTATTCTCACCTTTCATCCGCACAGGGCGCTGCTCCTCCTTTATTGGAGCCAGCTCCTTGCAAAACAGCATCAGTGGACAAACTCTCTTTTTTCTTTTTCTTTTTTTCTTTCTTTCTTCTTTCTTTCTTTCTCAGTCAGTACCTGCATTAACTCAAAACTAAATGCCGTCTGGCTCTTGTCATGGCGCTTGTTGAGTGCAGGAAAATGACAGATTACCATTTGCCATCCAGCCTTGGCGCTGTTTCACTATCTATAAATGGCGTGCGTGCATGCTCTTCCATGGCTTACGGCCATACCACCCTGAATACGCCCGATCTCGTCCGATCTCGGAAGCTAAGCAGGGTCGGGCCGGGTCAGTACTTGGATGGGAGACCGCCTGGGAATACCCGGTGCTGTAAGCTTTTTATTCTCACCTTTCATCCGCACAGGGCGCTGCTCCTCCTTTATTGGAGCCAGCTCCTTGCAAAACAGCATCAGTGGACAAACTCTCTTTTTTCTTTTTCTTTTTCTCTTTTTCTTTCTCAGTGAGTATACCTGCATTAACTCAAAACTAAATGCCGTCTGGCTCTTGTCATGGCGCTTGTTGAGTGCAGGAAAATGACAGATTACCATTTGCCATCCAGCCTTGGCGCTGTTTCACCATCTATAAATGGCGTGCGTGCATGCTCTTCCATCGCTTACGGCCATACCACCCTGAATACGCCCGATCTCGTCCGATCTCGGAAGCTAAGCAGGGTCGGGCCGGGTCAGTACTTGGATGGGAGACCGCCTGGGAATACCCGGTGCTGTAAGCTTTTTATTCTCACCTTTCATCCGCACAGGCGCTGCTCCTCCTTTATTGGAGCCAGCTCCTTGCAAAACAGCATCAGTGGACAAACTCTCTTTTTTTTTTTTTCTTTTTCTTTTTCTTTCTCAGTGAGTATACCTGCATTAACTCAAAACTAAATGCCGTCTGGCTCTTGTCATGGCGCTTGTTGAGTGCAGGAAAATGACAGATTACCATTTGCCATCCAGCCTTGGCGCTGTTTCACCATCTATAAATGGCGTGCGTGCATGCTCTTCCATGGCTTACGGCCATACCACCCTGAATACGCCCGATCTCGTCCGATCTCGGAAGCTAAGCAGGGTCGGGCCGGGTCAGTACTTGGATGGGAGACCGCCTGGGAATACCCGGTGCTGTAAGCTTTTTATTCTCACCTTTCATCCGCACAGGGCGCTGCTCCTCCTTTATTGGAGCCAGCTCCTTGCAAAACAGCATCAGTGGACAAACTCTCTTTTTTCTTTTCTTTTTCTTTTTTTCTTTTTCTTTTTCTTTTTCTTTCTCAGTGAGTATACCTGCATTAACTCAAAACTAATGCCGTCTGGCTCTTGTCATGGCGCTTGTTGAGTGCAGGAAAATGACAGATTACCATTTGCCATCCAGCCTTGGCGCTGTTTCACCATCTATAAATGGCGTGCGTGCATGCTCTTCCATGGCTTACGGCCATACCACCCTGAATACGCCCGATCTCGTCCGATCTCGGAAGCTAAGCAGGGTCGGGCCGGGTCAGTACTTGGATGGGAGACCGCCTGGGAATACCCGGTGCTGTAAGCTTTTTATTCTCACCTTTCATCCGCACAGGGCGCTGCTCCTCCTTTATTGGAGCCAGCTCCTTGCAAAACAGCATCAGTGGACAAACTCTCTTTTTTCTTTTTCTTTTTCTTTTTCTTTTTCTTTCTCAGTGAGTATACCTGCATTAACTCAAAACTAAATGCCGTCTGGCTCTTGTCATGGCGCTTGTTGAGTGCAGGAAAATGACAGATTACCATTTGCCATCCAGCCTTGGCGCTGTTTCACCATCTATAAATGGCGTTGCTGCATGCTCTTCCATCGCTTACGGCCATACCACCCTGAATACGCCCGATCTCGTCCGATCTCGGAAGCTAAGCAGGGTCGGGCCGGGTCAGTACTTGGATGGGAGACCGCCTGGGAATACCCGGTGCTGTAAGCTTTTTATTCTCACCTTTCATCCGCACAGGGCGCTGCTCCTCCTTTATTGGAGCCAGCTCCTTGCAAAACAGCATCAGTGGACAAACTCTCTTTTTTCTTTTTTTTTTTCTTTTTCTTTTTCTTTCTCAGTGAGTATACCTGCATTAACTCAAAACTAAATGCCGTCTGGCTCTTGTCATGGCGCTTGTTGAGTGCAGGAAAATGACAGATTACCATTTGCCATCCAGCCTTGGCGCTGTTTCACCATCTATAAATGGCGTGCGTGCATGCTCTTCCATCGCTTACGGCCATACCACCTGAATACGCCCGATCTCGTCCGATCTCGGAAGCTAAGCAGGGTCGGGCCGGGTCAGTACTTGGATGGGAGACCGCCTGGGAATACCCGGTGCTGTAAGCTTTTTATTCTCACCTTTCATCCGCACAGGGCGCTGCTCCTCCTTTATTGGAGCCAGCTCCTTGCAAAACAGCATCAGTGGACAAACTCTCTTTTTTTTTTTCTTTTTCTTTTTCTTTTTCTTTCTCAGTGAGTATACCTGCATTAACTCAAAACTAAATGCCGTCTGGCTCTTGTCATGGCGCTTGTTGAGTGCAGGAAAATGACAGATTACCATTTGCCATCCAGCCTTGGCGCTGTTTCACCATCTATAAATGGCGTGCGTGCATGCTCTTCCATGGCTTACGGCCATACCACCCTGAATACGCCCGATCTCGTCCGATCTCGGAAGCTAAGCAGGGTCGGGCCGGGTCAGTACTTGGATGGGAGACCGCCTGGGAATACCCGGTGCTGTAAGCTTTTTATTCTCACCTTTCATCCGCACAGGGCGCTGCTCCTCCTTTATTGGAGCCAGCTCCTTGCAAAACAGCATCAGTGGACAAACTCTCTTTTTTCTTTTTCTTTTTCTTTCTTTCTCAGTGAGTATACCTGCATTAACTCAAAACTAAATGCCGTCTGGCTCTTGTCATGGCGCTTGTTGAGTGCAGGAAAATGACAGATTACCATTTGCCATCCAGCCTTGGCGCTGTTTCACCATCTATAAATGGCGTGCGTGCATGCTCTTCCATGGCTTACGGCCATACCACCCTGAATACGCCCGATCTCGTCCGATCTCGGAAGCTAAGCAGGGTCGGGCCGGGTCAGTACTTGGATGGGAGACCGCCTGGGAATACCCGGTGCTGTAAGCTTTTTATTCTCACCTTCATCCGCACAGGGCGCTGCTCCTCCTTTATTGGAGCCAGCTCCTTGCAAAACAGCATCAGTGGACAAACTCTCTTTTTTCTTTTTCTTTTTCTTTCTTTCTTTCTTTCTTTCTTTCTCAGTGAGTATACCTGCATTAACTCAAAACTAAATGCCGTCTGGCTCTTGTCATGGCGCTTGTTGAGTGCAGGAAAATGACAGATTACCATTTGCCATCCAGACCTTGGCGCTGTTTCACCATCTATAAATGGCGTGCGTGCGTGCTCTTCCATCGCTTACGGCCATACCACCCTGAATACGCCCGATCTCGTCCGATTCTCGGAAGCTAAGCAGGGTCGGGCCGGGTCAGTACTTGGATGGGAGACCGCCTGGGAATACCCGGTGCTGTAAGCTTTTTATTCTCACCTTTCATCCGCACAGGCGCTGCTCCTCCTTTATTGGAGCCAGCTCCTTGCAAAACAGCATCAGTGGACAAACTCTCTTTTTTCTTTTTCTTTTTCTTTCTTTCTTTCTTTCTTTCTTTCTCAGTGAGTATACCTGCATTAACTCAAAACTAAATGCCGTCTGGCTCTTGTCATGGCGCTTGTTGAGTGCAGGAAAATGACAGATTACCATTTGCCATCCAGCCTTGGCGCTGTTTCACCATCTATAAATGGCGTGCGTGCATGCTCTTCCATCGCTTACGGCCATACCACCCGAATACGCCCGATCTCGTCCGATCTCGGAAGCTAAGCAGGGTCGGGCCGGGTCAGTACTTGGATGGGAGACCGCCTGGGAATACCCGGTGCTGTAAGCTTTTTATTCTCACCTTTCATCCGCACAGGGCGCTGCTCCTCCTTTATTGGAGCCAGCTCCTTGCAAAACAGCATCAGTGGACAAACTCTCTTTTTTCTTTTTCTTTTTCTTTCTTTCTTTCTTTCTTTCTTTCTTTCTCAGTCAGTATACCTGCATTAACTCAAAACTAAATGCCGTCTGGCTCTTGTCATGGCGCTTGTTGAGTGCAGGAAAATGACAGATTACCATTTGCCATCCAGCCTTGGCGCTGTTTCACCATCTATAAATGGCGTGCGTGCATGCTCTTCCATCGCTTACGGCCATACCACCCTGAATACGCCGATCTCGTCCGATCTCGGAAGCTAAGCAGGGTCGGGCCGGGTCAGTACTTGGATGGGAGACCGCCTGGGATACCCGGTGCTGTAAGCTTTTATTCTCACCTTTCATCCGCACAGGGCGCTGCTCCTCCTTTATTGGAGCCAGCTCCTTGCAAAACAGCATCAGTGGACAAACTCTCTTTTTTCTTTTTTTCTTTCTTTCTTTCTTTCTTTCTTTCTTTCTCAGTGAGTATACCTGCATTAACTCAAACTAAATGCCGTCTGGGCTCTTGTCATGGCGCTTGTTGAGTGCAGGAAAATGACAGATTACCATTTGCCATCCAGCCTTGGCGCTGTTTCACCATCTATAAATGGCGTGCGTGCATGCTCTTCCATCGCTTACGGCCATACCACCCTGAATACGCCCGATCTCGTCCGATCTCGGAAGCTAAGCAGGGTCGGGCCGGGTCAGTACTTGGATGGGAGACCGCCTGGGAATACCCGGTGCTGTAAGCTTTTTATTCTCACCTTTCATCCGCACAGGGCGCTGCTCCTCCTTTATTGGAGCCAGCTCCTTGCAAAACAGCATCAGTGGACAAACTCTCTTTTCTTTTTCTTTTTCTTTCTTTCTTTCTTTCTTTCTTTCTCAGTGAGTATACCTGCATTAACTCAAAACTAATGCCGTCTGGCTCTTGTCATGGCGCTTGTTGAGTGCAGGAAAATGACAGATTACCATTTGCCATCCAGCCTTGGCGCTGTTTCACCATCTATAAATGGCGTGCGTGCATGCTCTTCCATCGCTTACGGCCATACCACCCTGAATACGCCCGATCTCGTCCGATCTCGGAAGCTAAGCAGGGTCGGGCCGGGTCAGTACTTGGATGGGAGACCGCCTGGGAATACCCGGTGCTGTAAGCTTTTTATTCTCACCTTTCATCCGCACAGGGCGCTGCTCCTCCTTTATTGGAGCCAGCTCCTTGCAAAACAGCATCAGTGGACAAACTCTCTTTTTTCTTTTTCTTTTTCTTTCTTTCTTTCTTTCTTTCTCAGTGAGTATACCTGCATTAACTCAAAACTAAATGCCGTCTGGCTCTTGTCATGGCGCTTGTTGAGTGCAGGAAAATGACAGATTACCATTTGCCATCCAGCCTTGGCGCTGTTTCACCATCTATAAATGGCGTGCGTGCATGCTCTTCCATCGCTTACGGCCATACCACCCTGAATACGCCCGATCTCGTCCGATCTCGGAAGCTAAGCAGGGTCGGGCCGGGTCAGTACTTGGATGGGAGACCGCCTGGGAATACCCGGTGCTGTAAGCTTTTTATTCTCACCTTTCATCCCCGCAGGGCTGCTCCTCCTTTATTGGAGCCAGCTCCTTGCAAAACAGCATCAGTGGACAAACTCTCTTTTTTCTTTTTCTTTTCTTTCTTTCTTTCTTTCTTTCTTTCTCAGTGAGTATACCTGCATTAACTCAAAACTAAATGCCGTCTGGCTCTTGTCATGGCGCTTGTTGAGTGCAGGAAAATGACAGATTACCATTTGCCATCCAGCCTTGGCGCTGTTTCACCATCTATAAATGGCGTGCGTGCATGCTCTTCCATGGCTTACGGCCATACCACCCTGAATACGCCCGATCTCGTCCGATCTCGGAAGCTAAGCAGGGTCGGGCCGGGTCAGTACTTGGATGGGAGACCGCCTGGGAATACCCGGTGCTGTAAGCTTTTTATTCTCACCTTTCATCCGCACAGGGCGCTGCTCCTCCTTTATTGGAGCCAGCTCCTTGCAAAACAGCATCAGTGGACAAACTCTCTTTTTTCTTTTTCTCTTTTTCTTTTTCTTTCTTTCTCAGTGAGTATACCTGCATTAACTCAAAACTAAATGCCGTCTGGCTCTTGTCATGGCGCTTGTTGAGTGCAGGAAAATGACAGATTACCATTTGCCATCCAGCCTTGGCGCTGTTTCACCATCTATAAATGGCGTGCGTGCATGCTCTTCCATGGCTTACGGCCATACCACCCTGAATACGCCCGATCTCGTCCGATCTCGGAAGCTAAGCAGGGTCGTGGGGTCAGTACTTGGATGGGAGACCGCCTGGGAATACCCGTGCTGTAAGCTTTTTATTCTCACCTTTCATCCGCACAGGGCGCTGCTCCTCCTTTATTGGAGCCAGCTCCTTGCAAAACAGCATCAGTGGACAAACTCTCTTTTTTCTTTTCTTTTCTTTTTCTTTTTCTTTTTCTTTCTCAGTGAGTATACCTGCATTAACTCAAAACTAAATGCCGTCTGGCTCTTGTCATGGCGCTTGTTGAGTGCAGGAAAATGACAGATTACCATTTGCCATCCAGCCTTGGCGCTGTTTCACCATCTATAAATGGCGTGCGTGCATGCTCTTCCATGGCTTACGGCCATACCACCCTGAATACGCCCGATCTCGTCCGATCTCGGAAGCTAAGCAGGGTCGGGCCGGGTCAGTACTTGATGGGAGACCGCCTGGGAATACCCGGTGCTGTAAGCTTTTTATTCTCACCTTTCATCCGCACAGGGCGCTGCTCCTCCTTTATTGGAGCCAGCTCCTTGCAAAACAGCATCAGTGGACAAACTCTCTTTTTTCTTTTTCTTTTTCTTTTTTCTTTCTTTCTTTCTTTCTTTCTCAGTGAGTATACCTGCATTAACTCAAAACTAAATGCCGTCTGGCTCTTGTCATGGCGCTTGTTGAGTGCAGGAAAATGACAGATTACCATTTGCCATCCAGCCTTGGCGCTGTTTCACCATCTATAAATGGCGTGCGTGCATGCTCTTCCATGGCTTACGGCCATACCACCCTGAATACGCCCGATCTCGTCCGATCTCGGAAGCTAAGCAGGGTCGGGCCGGGTCAGTACTTGGATGGGAGACCGCCTGGGAATACCCGGTGCTGTAAGCTTTTTATTCTCACCTTTCATCCGCACAGGGCGCTGCTCCTCCTTTATTGGAGCCAGCTCCTTGCAAAACAGCATCAGTGGACAAACTCTCTTTTTTCTTTTCTTTTTCTTTCTTTCTTTCTTTCTTTCTCAGTGAGTATACCTGCATTAACTCAAAACTAAATGCCGTCTGGCTCTTGTCATGGCGCTTGTTGAGTGCAGGAAAATGACAGATTACCATTTGCCATCCAGCCTTGGCGCTGTTTCACCATCTATAAATGGCGTGCGTGCATGCTCTTCCATGGCTTACGGCCATACCACCCTGAATACGCCCGATCTCGTCCGATCTCGGAAGCTAAGCAGGGTCGGGCCGGGTCAGTACTTGGATGGGAGACCGCCTGGGAATACCCGGTGCTGTAAGCTTTTTATTCTCACCTTTCATCCGCACAGGGCGCTGCTCCTCCTTTATTGGAGCCAGCTCCTTGCAAAACAGCATCAGTGGACAAACTCTCTTTTTTCTTTTTTCTTTTTCTTTCTTTCTTTCTTTCTTTCTTTCTCAGTGAGTATACCTGCATTAACTCAAAACTAAATGCCGTCTGGCTCTTGTCATGGCGCTTGTTGAGTGCAGGAAAATGACAGATTACCATTTGCCATCCAGCCTTGGCGCTGTTTCACCATCTATAAATGGCGTGCGTGCATGCTCTTCCATGGCTTACGGCCATACCACCCTGAATACGCCCGATCTCGTCCGATCTCGGAAGCTAAGCAGGGTCGGGCCGGGTCAGTACTTGGATGGGAGACCGCCTGGGAATACCCGGTGCTGTAAGCTTTTTATTCTCACCTTTCATCCGCACAGGGCGCTGCTCCTCCTTTATTGGAGCCAGCTCCTTGCAAAACAGCATCAGTGGACAAACTCTCTTTTTTCTTTTTCTTTTTTTTCTTTCTTTCTTTTTTTTCTTCTCAGTGAGTATACCTGCATTAACTCAAAACTAAATGCCGTCTGGCTCTTGTCATGGCGCTTGTTGAGTGCAGGAAAATGACAGATTACCATTTGCCATCCAGCCTTGGCGCTGTTTCACCATCTATAAATGCGTGCGTGCATGCTCTTTCCATCGCTTACGGCCATACCACCCTGAATACGCCCGCCCGATCTCGTCCGATCTCGGAAGCTAAGCAGGGTCGGGCCGGGTCAGTACTTGGATGGGAGACCGCCTGGGAATACCCGGTGCTGTAAGCTTTTTATTCTCACCTTTCATCCGCACAGGGCGCTGCTCCTCCTTTATTGGAGCCAGCTCCTTGCAAAACAGCATCAGTGGACAAACTCTCTTTTTTCTTTTTCTTTTTCTTTCTTTCTTTCTTTCTTTCTTTCTCAGTCAGTATACCTGCATTAACTCAAAACTAAATGCCGTCTGGCTCTTGTCATGGCGCTTGTTGAGTGCAGGAAAATGACAGATTACCATTTGCCATCCAGCCTTGGCGCTGTTTCACCATCTATAAATGGCGTGCGTGCATGCTCTTCCATCACTTACGGCCATACCACCCTGAATACGCCCGATCTCGTCCGATCTCGGAAGCTAAGCAGGGTCGGGCCGGGTCAGTACTTGGATGGGAGACCGCCTGGGAATACCCGGTGCTGTAAGCTTTTTATTCTCACCTTTCATCCGCACAGGGCGCTGCTCCTCCTTTATTGGAGCCAGCTCCTTGCAAAACAGCATCAGTGGACAAACTCTCTTTTTTCTTTTTCTTTTTCTTTCTTTCTTTCTTTCTTTCTCAGTCAGTATACCTGCATTAACTCAAAACTAAATGCCGTCTGGCTCTTGTCATGGCGCTTGTTGAGTGCAGGAAAATGACAGATTACCATTTGCATCCCAGCCTTGGCGCTGTTTCACCATCTATAATGGCGTGCGTGCATGCTCTTCCATCGCTTACGGCCATACCACCCTGAAGGCATCACACTTTCGGGGGAGGAGCCAGGAAAAGCAGACAGGAGAATTGTTTGGTGTGCTCTCAGCCTGTTGCAGAGCGTGAATTCCTATTAGAAAGTGAGTGATTTAACATCTGCAAAGTCTCCCCGGGCAGCGATTTGCTGCCTGGGGGCTTCTGTACGTGTTAGGAAAAAAATTTATATGACAAAAACGGCTTTAGGAAACGGAATAGACACTAACTACGGCAAACGGAGAATGGAAAATTGTTCAGTTGGACCTGCTGGGACGAGGGAGGATAACCCATTGAAAGCCACAAAGCTGTTGGTGAGTGAGACGCCGGCGGTGGTAGCAGGAGAAGAGAAGTGGAGCATGGTGAATGCTGGAAACGCGAGAAAGGACAAAATGGCAGACAAGACAACTGCTGAGGCTGGAGAGGCTGTGGGAAGCGCTGCAACCGAGAGAAGAGGACGAGAGTGATGCCACGAGAAGGCTGGTGGTCAGCGTGGAGGTGGAGGGAGACTACGGTCTCCATGTTGGAACTGTTGAGGGCGGTGGACAATACATGTGGTAGAGTGTTGGGCTGCAGAGCCAAAGGATGCAATAAGTGGGAACTTACCATGAATAACCCTAAAGGTAAGGAGCGCTTACTTGATGGATTTAAAATTGGCAACAGTAGAGTCATCGCAGCAGAAGTGTCCCGTGATCAACGCATTGTGTCCTTTTTAAATCTGCCTATTTATATTTCTGATAAGCAGATTCTGGATAAACTGTCTCTGTGGGGGTTGAAACCGGTCTCTCCTATCAAACGGAGGAAATGGGCAGGAACAGACATTTTTGACGGGACACGATTCCTAAAAGTCAAGTTTACTGACTCTGTGACTTCGCTGCCCTACAGTACAAAGTTTCACACGCTGGAAGGTGTAGAATATTTCCGGAGTGATTCATGACAGCCAACAAAAAGTATGCAGAATGTGCCTCCAGCCGGGGCACACATCATGAGAGAGTGTCCAGACTTCCAGTGCTTTAAATGCAAAAACACTGGACATTATGCCCGTGAGTGCACGGCAGGAACTGTACACTGTAAAAAATGTCGAAAAACTCTCCGTGCAGCTGTATGGTAGATGAGATGATGTATATGTCTGGACCTGAAGAAGAGGAGGTGACCATCGGTCAAGCACTGGGTGATGGGGCCGTGCTGCGGGACGACAGTCCAACAGACAGCCAACGATCGTGGTGGGGACTGCGGAGGTGGAGGAGGAGGAGGAGGTCGAGCTGGATCCGGGTGATGACTTAAGTGGGGCCCCGGCAGTTTTCAGGCGTCCGGAGAGAGCGGTGAATAGATCCCCCACTCCAACTCCTCGGGCACGAGGAGCAGAGTCGCAGAGGGACAGGAGTCGAAGCTGTCAGCGGGTGGACAAAACAGGCTGCAGCACAGGTCTGCCTTGCGTGCAGACACACTCTCTGGTCGGAGACTCGCCAGGCTCGGACTTAGAGGAGTCCAAGAAGGTGAGACATAGAGAGGGGAGATCGAGCTTGAAGAGGGGGAAAAAAGGTACATGAACAAATAACTAAGTGAGCATCATGTTTTGGGTTTGCATTTTCTCTTTTCCTTTGCTGCTCACCATGATGAACATTGCTTCCTTCAACACTAATGGCTTGAGAGACATCAATAAGTTTGTAAAAGTCGTGTCTTTGTGTAAAGCCGATGTGGTGTGTTTGCAGGAAACCCATTGGGATAGTGAATGTGAAAAACTTTTAAAGAAGGAATGGTCGGGTAATTTTTTTTCGAGTTTTGGTTCGACCAGAGCTAGAGGCACTAGTATTATGGTGAGCAGCCGTCTGGCTGGTGATGCCACTCTTATTGATAGTGACAATGAGGGGAGATGGGTGAAGATAAGCTTCAAATATTTAAATAGAACATACAGACTTTTGAACATTTATGCACCAAATACGGAGAAGGAGAGAGTTGCCTTCTTCCAACGTATCAGTAAAATTGTAGGAGATTGTGACATAATTCTGGGTGATTTCAATGTAAAAATGTGCTCGTTGGACTGTCAAGTAATGAGTGTTTTAAAGCAAGACACTTCCAGAACAGCACTAAGGCAACTAATGCTGCAACATGATTTTTGTGACCTTTGGAGAACTTTGAATCCGGCTAGAAGAGAATTTTCTAGAAGGCAGGTAGTATCTAATAACATGAGACAAAGTAGAATTGATTTGTGTCTAGTGAAAAAACTAAATATTGATTTGTATGGTGATGTGTGCTATAAATTTAATTGTTTGAGTGACATGCGATTTTGCATGTGGGAGTGGGAGGGAGAGGGAAGGGCAAAGGTGGAGGGGTGTGGCATTTAAATGCCAAGCTGCTCCAAGAGAAAGACTATGTGAAATGTATTAAGAATATCATTGATTTTGAATGCACAACCTGAATTTAAAAACAAATAATTGAGGGGTGGGAAAATCTAAAGGTAAAGATAAAATTTAAAA